>VDFB02318286.1:0-44068 GCA_007258455.2 Sequoia sempervirens | reverse complement strand
TTGCCAAATAAATTCATTACAAAAGTCATTCATTACAGTAGTGCTAAGGAAGTTTGGGACAAGTTGACTAAAATGAATTAGAATAGTGAGTTACAAGAGGAGATATCTTTGGGTACTGAAATAAGTTGTGAAACATCTAAGAGTGAAGAAGGTGTAAATCTTCATAGTTTTGAAAAGAAGTACAAGGAGATCATTAATGAATATTTAAATGATCAAAGAAAATTGTGTAAAAGTAGATCAATCTTTGGGTGGAAGTCAACTCTGCTGCGAGATATGATGAACCCGAGAAGAGTATGAAAGGTTGATTTGGAAGGTGAACTCCTATGTGCCTTAGATACTATTAAGCAGCTTAGAAAAGAAAACTAGTTTTTAACAAGACAGCTTCAGCAAGAAGAGAGTTTGGAAGTCAAGTTAAAAGACAAGGATGAATTGTGTAATAAACTAGAAAATGAGATTGATTCTTTAAATAAATGTTCAGATAATGATTCCTTGTTAAAAGAACTAACTCTTAAGAATGATACGATTATAATTCAGAAAATTGAAATTGAAGAATATAAGAGGATTGCAGATGTTGTGAGTTCTGATTTGGAGATTAAAAAGATTGTTTGTCTAAAGCTTGAAGAAGAAGTAGTTGCTTTAAAAACTGAAAGTATCAAGGCTCAATCTGGTAAAATTCAAAAAATTGATTATAGTACTAATATATTGAATGAGATGTTGGGCAGTAAAAAGCATTCTAAAGATCCTACAGGAGTGGGATATGAGGTTGGACAAAGCTCTGAAGACAAATCTAAACATGAAACAATGTTTACTACTTCAGATGGAAAGAAGTTTATAGCCAAGCAAACACCAAGAATGAAGGTTGATCTTGGTTACAATATTGCTGCATCAAAGGATAACATTGACACTGGAAGACAATCTAAAGGTATTCATAGAGAAAGGAAAAATGTCTTGAGATTTTCACATCCTTGGCATGATCATTCATTCAGGTATAATCATTCTTTCCAAGGATACTATTATGTTTTTAATGACTATGGTCATAAGGAAATTGATTGCATAAGATGGTCAAATAAGAATCATTCTAATGTCCCTAGAAATGAGGATGTGGTGTGTTACAACTGTAACAATTTTGGTCAATTGAGAAGAGACTGTAGAATAAATACAAGTGATAATAATGTAGGGAACAATGCTAAAAATGTTTGTAGGAAGTCTTAAATTTCTCAGAACAATCACAAAGTCATTTGTTTCAGATGTAATAACATTAGGCATAAAGTACGACAGTTCAGATTCAATAGAAAGACATGTACTTTAAGCAAACAAGTGAAAAAGTCTTCATTGGAGTGGAGAAGAAAGAGAAATCAAGATGACAAGAAGAGCAATAAAGATGCTTCTAAGAAAACTCCTTGTGCGCTCCTTGCACAAGTGTTGCCTTCCAGGTCTTGAGAAGAAGCAAAGACTCAGGGGGAGTCTATTATGGTAATATATTTTATGCCTATGGAGTCTAGAATGAGGTATGACATCTTGCATTTTCTTTTGGTGGTATAAGATGTAAAGAAATGGCTTATTTCGGCTCACATAATGTCTTTTCATAACATATATTGCTATGAACAATGAAGTAAAATACATAATGAATAATGTTCGCACAAAATTGGTGGACAGTGTGTTTGGTAATGAATTTGTATGGACTGTGTTATTCGAGACAGCCTTTTTGATTGTAACATAACAGCAAAATTGTCATGGATCAAAAGTAATATTTGTTTGAGGAGTTATATGACAGTGAGTCATGACTACTTGTTCGAGTTTGTGACTCTGATATTGACAATCATTGATTGGAGCTGAAGCTTTGTGGTTTAAATTCCTTAACCTTTTGTTATTTCTGACAAATTTAATCATCCGATTTGAAATGTAATGGATAAATCTCTGCATTAAGGAATGTTTTTGCTTGGTCTAGTGGTTGACAGTTTTCAAAAGTTTTTGGAATGATAGTGCACTTTGTTCTTAAATGAAAATTTTGGATGCTTGGGATTTGGAAATAATGGTATGTCCTTATGACATCTTTGAGTACTATGGAGACATATAGATGAGTTCCTCATTATATTAAAAATAAGAAATCTTTTTGATGTGATGTCGATGTATTTATCTTTGGAGAACAGTGATTGAAAAACATGGTTGATGTTATGAGTTATTTCTGTGATGATATTATTCGGTGTTGTGTGAGGGTTGAGATTAATTATCTTTAGCATTTTTTCATAGTTCTTGGTGTGGTAAAAGATGTTCTCAAATGGTCTAAGGATGGGTGTACAAGAACAAATTGACGATGGATTATGCTATATACATGCTTTCAAGTTATATTTTGTCTATGAAAAGAGTAAAATGATGTGTGTCGTTTGAAGAAGAATAACCAGTATCATTGGTCTTTGTTGCATATTGTCATGAAAAGTGACCGAGGTTACTCATGTTGAGAAGAGGTTGGTTGTTTGTGCTCAAATTCTAGTATTGCTAGATTGAAGTTAATCAAATTGAATGTGGAGTAGGTGATCTTGAATGTGCCTTATTTGAACATGACAAAGAAGGTGGTATGTTCAAGTAACAGGTCTTCAATCTTTAGGTATCAATTTGGTTTGTTACATTATAATATTTTAGCACCTTTTCTTTGGCATTGATGATATGGACCTAGATTATTGAAAAGGACATATTTTTCTATTTGCAGCCGGTTCTTATGGTCTTTGGCTGGCTTCTCAGTTGTGTTTCCTAGAATTGCACATTCTTCTCTTCTATCCTTTGTCATTGAGTCAAAAAGGGGGAGAGTCATTTATGTTTTTCCATCAAGGACAAAGGGGGAGTTTGTTGGTTCTCAGTTGTGATCATATGGTTTGTCCTTGATGAAAAAATCCCTTTCAGTTGATTCTACTTGTTGACAGTTTCAGACTGGTTTCTCATGCTTTATCTTGATACAGTTTTGTCTATATGGTTTACTTGTCTTGGCATTCAGTGGACAATTTACATTAAGAATTTTAATATCTTTGGTACTGATCAGTTTGAACTTCGTGTAGTCTCTGGTTATCTTATTTGTACAAGAAAGAACATATCAGCGTGAGAATGCTTCGGTCTCCCCGATCCATTTCTCTGATAAACATCTGTGTTGCCTATTGGCAAGACGTTTCTGATGTCATAACGATTTGATTTTACATATAGGAAGCTTTCGGTGTGACATTGATCATGGTCTTGGTGACAAAAGAAAAGTCTTTCCGAATGAGTCAGGTCTCACCAACTAATACATGAGGTGGTGCATTGCCATAAGTAATCCCTATCGGCATGTTGTTTCATCAAGCACTTTGTGTCTTGGCGACCGACACAAGAAATTTCATATTGGCAAGAATTATTTCATGTCACAGTGATTGGGATCCATCGCTAGGCATCTATCGGTGTGACATTCTCTTTTGTTTCGACAATAGAAAAGGATTATATCGGCATAAGTTATACCGTCAGTATGTGGTCACAATGAAATTGCTTTGTCTCACCAATTGGAGGTTGAATGGGAACATATCGGGAAGAGTTTAAGGCTTCAGTGAAGGGTCATAGCGAAAAGGGGTATGTCTCCCTGACTAATGCATGTGGAAGTCTATTGGAAGGAGTGTTGTATTCGGTATGTGGTCTCACCGAATACATATTGTCTCACCAACCGTGCACCGAAAGGTCTTATTGGAAAAGGTTGTGGCTTTGATGAAATGTTGTAACGACTCCGTAGTGTCTTACCGACTTGTGCTCAAATGTTCGCTTCAGCCAGACATGCTGCTTTCGGTGTGAGGTCATAACGAATCCACATTGTCACACCGACAAACAACATAAGGGGATGGTATTTCGATATGAGTTAAGGTTCTCGATAATAGGTCTTGTCGAGTGATGTTCGGTCTCACCGATGAAATACAAATGGTCTTTATCAGTATGACAATTGAATTCACTGGTGATCTTTGTAAATTTGGGGTGTTTCAGTATGACTTAAAACAATCTACAAGATGTCTCCCTGATTGTTTGAAGTTACAACAATACATGAGATGGATGGGAGTATCAGTGAAACATAGAGCAATCTATATAGTGTCTCCTCAACTATGTACTGTCTTGGCGACTTGGAAATGAAAAATACCTTTGGCATAGGTATTGAATTGTCACGGTGACAAGTTTGATCACGGGGGCTCTCGGAAAAACAAAGACTTGTCTACAAGATGTCTCTATGATATCAAAAGTCTATAGTGATGGCAAATATTGGGCACGTCTCAGTGAGAAAGACTCTTGTGTCTCAGTCACTAAAACAAATATAACAAAAATTTGATCTCCAGGAAACATAAAAGATCTTCGATATGGTTTCTCCCCGACGGTAGAAGGTCATGGCGACGCATAGGGACCAAAGGAACGATCAACGTTATAATTTCCTTCGGCATACTTGTCTGCATGTCTCAGCGAATGTTTAACAAACTCTATCTCTATGGCCAACATGTGATTTTCTAAGTATAGTTGCATGGTGACATCTTTGGTTAGCATCGAATCTCTGGGAAAATATTCTCTGAGAATTTAGAGGATATGATTTTCTATTAGTGGGCTATCATGGCTTTGATGGAAATCTTTCAGTTACAATTTGAAATCTCCTAATTAAGTGCAGAAATTAAATCTCTATGGATAGGCGTTACTCTAATTTTTACCATCATCTACAAATTGTCAAGATTCAGCTTCATATTCAAAAATCAGCAAGAGAATTTGAGAATCTTGTGAAAATTGATTTTTGCATATTTCTTCATGACTAACATACTTGAAATCTATATAAAAACCAGTGTTGAAAATAGTGGAGGTGCTGTTGGCCTATAATTCTGAGAGATAGTTATTTTCGCCGTATCAAGAGATGTATTGGAAAAATTTGTAATACAAGAGCTGGTTTCTTAGGGTACCAGGTAGATAAGAGTGTTGAGTTTCTTGAGCTTACTAGAAACCAGAGAGATCCTCTGATATTATTATTGTAATTCTGAAATCTGAGTAAGGGGTTGGTGCTTCTTGAGATTGGTGTCTCTAAATGAGGGGTTGGTGCTCAAAAATTAGCCTATAAGACATTGTTAATAGTGGTTTTTGAAGATTAAGCCAATAAGGCAGTTTAGGAGTGGTTTTTCTACCCCAGGAGGGTTTTCCACTCGACAAATCTATTGTCTCTTTGTTCTTCTGTGTGCTCACTACTTTTCTGTGTTGTTTCAGTTCTCTGTTGGGATTATTACTGTTCTCAATTTTGTTTATGAATGATTACATTCAACTCATGAATGCATTAATCAGAGTAATATTGAGATCAAATCTGAGCTATGTTTTGGCAAATGCAAGATATCTCTCTCAAATCATATTTTCCTAAGTTGACTAATAGACTGAGTTAATGTTGTCATATCTTTGTGCTTTCAAAAGTGATTACTCTACTCTATTGTTGAAAGAAAAGGAAATCATAATGAAAAATATTGGTCAAAGTTGAAACAGTTGACACTAATTCACCCCCCCCTCTTAGTGTCTGTCCATAACTCCAACAGAGATTTCATCAGTTTTCTCCCTACAAATGAGCCTTGAATTCCCTTTTATATGAAAAGGGAGCAAGATGCTTCAGGCTCAAATGTAATTTCACCACAAATTTTCATTTGAAAAAAATCTCCATTTCATTTGACTTTCATTTCAAAACTTCCCACACGTTGAATTTGCAAAACATAGTGGCGCACGAACTGGGGAAAACTAAAAGAAAAGGGAACACAAATTGTCATCAAAATACCCTTGTCACTATCCCTGTAAAAAAACCAAGCAACCAAATTGCCATGAAGGCACCACAACAACTTCTTATTTACCTGCCACCGTGCCCTTACCAACACTCAGACCCCAGTATACACGCCCGCTTCTAGTTGTTGCCCAATACGGTAGACCCTCAGCCTCCTCTTCTTTCTTGTCCTTCCCCAATATGGTTCTAGTCTGTCCACTTGGGGTTTTAACAGCCAATGGCACCACAAATATCACTTCCTCATCAGAGGGCAGACCATGATTGAAGCGTTGTAAATACCAACAATAGTCGGAGTCGGTCTCGGTTACATCATCAGAAGTGTTGCTTGTAAGGTTAATGGGCAAGTGTTGGCATCCAGATAAGGAGCAATTCCCATACCTTATTTTCCTACCAACACTAGTAATAGAGCACACTGCCGACTGCTTGCCTTTGTCATCTACCAATTGCATAGCAATGTCCTGGAATTGCAACCTTTTACTGCATCTAGTGGGCACAAGCCCGGGCTTGTAAACCAAAGCACCTTCTTGAATAGCAGGACCGAGCTTTTGTGAGCTCAAATGAACAAACCTCCTTATTGACTTACTCATTTTCTCTTCTCAGAAAAGGGTGATCCCATAATAGTGGTTTACAATTTTTGGCCAAACTGGACACTGAAATTATTATTTTTAACTAAATCTTCACATTCGGGTACCTATAGCGGCTAAACTGTGAGGAATTTGAAGATGGTGCAAACTAGAGTCTCATCAAATTTTGTCTATAGATTCTAAAAATATTTTTTTCAAAATTTTTGGAATCACATTGCACTTCTTTCTCCATCTCCCACAAAAATAGTTTTTTTCCAGAAAACAACATTTTTAAAAAGTGATGCACACCGTATAACGCATAACTTTTTTTCCATGAAGGATAAAAGTTTAATTCTTTCAAATTTAGATTTGTAACTCTGATATCTAGTGCTTCCACTTGGTTAGATAGTTTTTTATTGAATATTTTTTCCTTAATCAAGTTTTAAAGTCAAATGAATTACAATTCAGACACAACGCGACTGTATAACGCGTAACTTTTTTTGTATATGTAAAAATTTAATTTAATTTTTTTTTTTGGATCAAGGACTTAAATATCTAGTGCTCTCATATTTTTCAATTTTTTTTTTGATAATCTTATATTTTTCCACATGTGAAGAACAAAGAAATTCATTTTCAATGAAAAACCTATGTTTAATAAAACTTAAAAAATAAATACATAACAAAACCAAAACATATTAAAATTATATTCATTGGATAGCTTGTTCTAAGGAATACCATAATCATTTGAAATAAATTTTAAATGAATTCATTTGATCCCCAAAATCTAAATCAAAAGTGATTTTTATCAGCATTTTGATAGGTGTAAAGGAGATGCATTTATAGGTATGGTTTAAAACTAGCGAGGTTCTATCCAAGGGGGTTTGATCTAAGGTGATTTGATCAAACCCTCTTCAATTGGAATCCTTAAAATGGAACTTTTTAAGGCTTAAATCATTATATTTTCTAAAAATATGCGATTTCAACTAAAATTCGTTCCTCTCAGGAATTGTAAACCACTATTATGACAGCACCCAAAAGCACCCAAACTTGATTAGACTTAGCCCACAAAGTTCTCTAATTGCTACAAGAATGACACTATTAGTATTTAATTCCTCTTGTATTTATTGTGCGAGGTAATGGTAACCTTCATCAATGCTTAGTAAAAAAGGATGTGCAAACATGGAAATTTGGCGGCGTATGTACTGTCACCATTTAACTAGAGCTGCATGAGAATCCAAAGATCACCCTTCATGATTTCCAACAAAATATTCACACAGAATGAGATCAACATGACTACACAACCAAGGAATAATTCATTAATTCTTCACCAGTTGTACAATAAAATGACCACCATGTGCCATTTTCCAACTTTGAATACTATCCGCTGATCTCCTGAAGAGTTGGCAGATCAAATGGTTTATCTCGGGCTAACTCGGTTTGACATCCAACAAAGCATCTTTCACCTTCCTCATGACCAATAACATTAATCCATATAGGACACACATCTGCCTTTTTCTGACCTCGCACCAAATAACAGGGCGACACCTTAGGTCTACGAGTTGGCGGGGTACAATCGAGATCTTCTCCAATATCTTCGAATCTAAAAAACCTACACATTGAGCAGTTAGTATTTAATGAAAGGCTTTGGATAAGCCATTAGTGACATGACCACTGGGGTTAATGGCTTAGGCTTATGTCATCGGATTAAAATTATAACCCAAATTTCATTTTAATACTTTATTTCCTACGCGGGGTTTTATTTCCTAGGTCTCGGTTGTCCCCGTTAAATTCTTATCCCAACCCTAACAAAGAACAAATGATTAAGCAAAGGATTGTATTTGTTGTTATAACTTTAGTTCTAGAGAATTCTTAATTACCAATTCTTATTTAGTGAATTTGTATATGAATCTAATTGAATGCCTTTCCATATCATTATGGAAAATTTTATTATTGCAACCCTAACTCTAACACTAATTAAACCTTGACCCTAAACTGATTGAACTCGTATTATAACCCTAACTCTAACACTAATTGAACTGTAATCGTAACCCTAGGTATTGTTGAAACATAACCCTAATTGTATCAAAACCCTAGAGAACTCTAATTGAACTCTAACCCTAAAATAGACAATAACCCTTACCTTAATTGAACCCTAACTCCAATCCTAGGCCTAATTTAAGACTAACCATAACCCTCACCTTAACTAAACCCTTATTGAATTATAACCCCAATTGATCCCTAACGCAAATTGAATACTAATTGAACCTTAACCCTAAGTGAATAGCAACCTTAATTAAACTCCTACCATAATCCTATTTGAATTTTGACCCTAATCATAATCATAATGCAACCCTAACCTTAATTGTAACCTAACCTTAAACATGAGTTCAATTAAGTTTAAGGTTCAAATAGGGTTAGACTTTAATTAAAATTAGGTATAGGATTCAATTAGGATTAGGGTTGGGGTTGGGGGTAAAGATTAAGGTTCTATGATAGAGCTTGGGGTTAGTGTTAGGGTTCAATTGGGGCAAGGGGTTAGTATTAGGGTTAGGGTTATGGTTCAATTAGGGTTTCATTAATGTTAGTTTTAGAATCATAGTTATGTTTAGGGTTGGATATAAAATTAGAGTTAGGTTTGAAGTTAATTAGTGTTAGTTTTAGGGTTGGGGTTATGGTTAGACTTATAATTAATGTTAGTATTGGGATTAGATTCTATCACTTCAATAAAAATAATCTTCTAAAAATTCATTCAATTTTTTTTTGAAATTATATAATTTAAAATATTTTCAAAATTACCTATTTTGATATATGAGAGATATAGCAAATCTAAAATCTATACCATTTATAGTTAAATTTAAATTATATTTTATTAAATTGTTAAAAAATTTAAGTTGCTTATAAATAATTTTGTGTTCTTATAATTAACTTGACATTGTGTATAAGAGGTAAATAAGTTATGAATGTTATAATATACAAAATAAAATTGTTTTCAATGTTTATTTCTTAGTTTAAAAGGTTCAATTAGGGTTAGAATTTAATTAAAATTAGGTATCTAGGGTTGAATTAGGATTAGGGTTGGGGTAAAGATTAAAGTTCTATAATAAAGCTTGGGGTTAGTGTTATGGTTCAATTGGGGCAAGGCTTAGTATTAGGGTTAGGGTTATGGATCAATTACAATTTTATTAATGTTAGTTTTAGAATCATAGTTATTTTTAGGGTTGGATATAAAATTAGAGTTTGGTTTGAAGTTAATTAATGTTAGTTTTAGGGTTGAGGTTATGGTTAGACTTATAATTAGTGTTAATATTGGGGCTAAATTCTATCACTTTAATAAAAATAATCTTCTATAAATTCATTCATTTTGTTTTGAAATTATATAATTTTTAAAATATTTTTAAATTTACCTATGTTGATATATGAGAAATATAACAAATCTAAACTCTATTGTATGTTGTTAAAAAATTTAAGTTGCTTATAAATAATTTTATGTATTTTTATAATTAACTTGACATTGTGTATAAAAAGGTTTAAGTTATGAATGTTATAATATAAAAAACAAATCTGTTTTCAATGTTTATTTGTGAGTTTAAAAGATGTGCCAATAATGTTGCAATCACTAATGATTAATTTTTTCTTGGTGGTTAAAATAGTTTGGTAAGTAAATTTATCTATCATAAGTAAATTTATCATTGATTTTTTCTTGATAAGTAAATCAATATTTCATAAATTTATCTATAAATCTTATTAATTTTTTTTTAATTATATTAAATTATATTTTATTAAATTGTTAAAAAATTTAAGTTGCTTATAAATAATTTTATGTGTTTTTTATAATTAACTTGATATTGTGTATAAAAGTTTTAAGTTATGAATGTTATAATATAAAAAAATAAATTTGTTTTCAATGTTTATTTGTTAGTTTCATGTGAGAATAATGTTGCCTAGTGATGATTAAATTTTTCTTGACTGGTTAAGTGATATTGTGAAATTATTCTATGTTAATTTAATGTTATGAATGCTATATAATATAAAGAAAAATATTTCTAATATATTTTTAATGCATCTTTATATTTTATAAACAAACATCTAAAATAAAAATGTGATTGAAAAAAAAAAACAACTTAATGAGTGAACATACATTTAAAGTTAAAAGTGAAATTATAAAACAAATTGTAAATTTATTTTATTTTTCTTCTATAAATATAATTTTTTTATTTGTCATCTGCCTAGTAATGCCCACTTCTCCTTTTAATGAATGTTTTATTTTGCAAGGGTTGATTTAGTGCTGTCATTGATCTATTTCCTGCAGATATCAATGGTGCCCACCATCCCGTGATTGGGAATTGAAGTATCGTGAAATCACAAGTGGGTGCTATGTGTCCTATCTGGGGGATCAGATTTGCGCTATCGCTGACCAACTACCATTTGATCTGAGTCGTTCCCCGCCATCCCACGACGGTGCTTGGGTTGATTGCGAAATCATGGGCAGGCACCACGTGTCTCATCCGATGAAGCCTAAAGAGTAAAGGAAACACTAGCTGGCTTTAAATGTATTAAGGGGTGGATTACTAAAGTGTTCTCGAGATGCACATGTTCTAAATCAGCATATATGTTATAATCTTGATGGAAAAGCTGCTTGAAGGTTAACGACATGGCTGGCAACTATGTTAAAGGAATGAGATCATTGATGCTCAGGATCAATGGTTTCCTGCCATCGCGTGATCAGAAGTTTCAGGATTGCGATATCGCGGGCAACAACTTCATGGACTTCCTTCATAGTGTATGGTAAGGTGGACCCATTATCGCGATGTTGGCAATTGTGTCAGCTTTTTTTGAAGGTGGTCATCGATGATTTGATCAAGTTGAAGAATCAACAGCTTGAATTTAAATCGGCATCAAATATCCTTTTTAGAGGGGTTTTAAAACATCTTGTGCCCCATCGTTTCGTCTAGACATTGGCCCCTTCGGTTTTAAATTTTGTGGCTTCCATAGGTTTTTATTTTCCCTAAGTCTAGGCTAACCCTATGCTTTGTTGTTTTAAAACAACTTATGTTGTTGTGTGTCGTCCTCCTAGTGATGTCCCCTTGCCCTTTTAATAAATGTTTTATTTTGCAGAGGGTTGAATTAGCGTTGTCGTTGATCTATTTCCTACAAATCAACTGTGCCCGCCATCCCGCAATTAGGAATTATGGGATCACAATATCATGGGTGTTGGCCACGTGTCTCATCCAATGAGGTCTAAAGAGTGAAGGAAGCATTAGTTGGTTCTAAATGTGTTAAGGGGCAGATTACTAAAGTGCTTGTGAGATGCACATGCTTTATTTCAATGTGGATGTTATAATTTTGAGGGAAAAGCTACTTGACAGTTAACAGAAAGGACAATGACCATTTTTGAAGGATCAAGATCTCTGATGAGAAGGATCAATGATTGCCCGCCATCCTGTGATGGTAAATTGAGGGATTGCGGTATCCTGGGCAACCACCACGTGGTTTTCATTTGCGGCATATGGCATGGTGGGCCCCTTATTACCATGTTGGCGATTATGTCAGCCTATTTTGAAGGTGGTCGTCAATGATTTGATCAAACTGGAGGATTAACAGTTCAAATTTAAATCTATATCAAATGTGGTTGGAGCCGTTCGTGCAGCCCGCGAATGAGCTTTAATGGTAGATGAGACATTTACTAGCGAGATTTGATCGACATAAAATCAATTTTCTTACCTCATTTGTATCACAAAGCATTTAATTATTTTGTGAAAATAGTTTTAGAGCCAAAGGTGAAATTGCGAGCCGTTGCAGCCATAATTTGGAGTTTATGAAAAAAGAACTATAAGTTTATTTTTTGTGCCTCCTAGTCATTCTGCACCCAAATTTGGGAAAGGGGTTTGCTATGCTTGTCATTGAGATTATTGAAATCTCTTATTAAGGGTATAGTTTATTCATAAATTTTGAGGAATTGCATTTTTTTACTCTATAGTTTCCTATCTCTGCTTATTCCTAGCCAATTGAAGTGTAACATTGTAACGAAGCCCTAGTTTGTCCAAGATGGCACCAACCACGCAGCACTCTGGCCATATTGAATATTTGAAAAGAAACTTGTATGATGATTTCCTAGATCAATTTTCGTTATCAACAAATGATAGAAGGAAAGGTTTAGTGTTGATGAGAGGGAAAATCCTAGGGGAGGGGTTAGTGTGTAATTATTCCAACATTGCCAATGCTAGGGTTCCTCTCACTGGCTTAGAAATGTTTAGATTGTGGTATGGATAGAGGAATTTTCCACACCCTTTTTCAAATGGATGGATGTATGACATGGGGAAGTTGGTTGTACCAAATGTATTCCTTGATGTGGACTTACTTAGGGCAGTGGCCATGAGGTATGACCCTATTACATTGGTTGTTAGGGATAATGATAGAGGGGTGCTACTAGAAATTAATAGAGAAGATATCCAACAGATTTTTGATTTGAGTGAGTCGAGTGAAGACTTGGTTCTTATCAATCTTGAGGAAACGAAGCAGGAGTATGCAAAGCTACTTCCACCTCATCTGGTCAGGGCAGGAGGTTCATAATTTCATATTAGCCCTAGTGACCAGGAACCTTTCATATTGAATTATTTTGCAAACCCTTCCTAGCCACTTTCTATTCATTATGTCAGATTTTGGGTTTTAGTCCTGGTGCGGTAATGCCTATTGTGTACATGTTCATGGGGGTGCAAATACAACACCTTAACTTCTCTGTGACATATGAATTTTCTTCTTTCTTGGTTGAGAGGATACATGAAAGGCTGTCCAAGCTGCATAAAAATGATACTAGTACTCAATTCTTTTGGTATTCTATGCTAATGCATATGTTTCTGTTTAGAAATGCTGATTTCTTTTCTGAGGAGATGAAATTAAGGCAATCAGTTGATGGAGAAAGGTTGCTAGTACAGATATGGGCTGCACATTTATCCTATAATATGGAAAGCACCAGTTATGTGCAATTTGATAATTGTTTTGCTTATAGATTAAGGGCTAGATTGATAGTGAATGTACCTAGGATCCCTAAGGAATTGCATGTTTTCCTTAGGCCAAAGGGGAGGAAGCCAGAGTTGAGAGTTTACCATAACTGGGGTAACATTATCCCATACCCAGTCAGCACTGTCTTGAAAGTATATGGATTTCAGGGAGCCCCTCACATACTGCCATACAATGTGCCACCAAGAGTAGGGTTTGTAGAAGTTATGTGGCAGATAGGTTGTATTCATGAAGACAACCTCACTGGAAGGGGGAAAGGAACATTCTTCCCTAATTATACAATGGTGTCTGACTTTGTATTTTCAAAGGGAGGCTGGACACATTTTCATAAATTCTTTGTTGATTACCATTTGAGATGTGGTCCAAGGCGACAACATGATCCTAAGGGTTTCTTTTCTCTTTTCAGACAAAGAATAAAAGTTGGCAAATTTGCACATGAGTTCAACTTCCCTAAGGACCTGATTAGAAATGAATTTGATCTAAATAAGTAGGAGTTGAACAAGGAGAAATGGATAGCTTATAGTAATCTACTGGATGTTGTGCATGAAATGGATCTGAAGTATGATCCACTGGTCGAGTTTAGTCCATACTATAAGAAAATGGATTTTCTAATGAAGAACTTCAAGGAGATTATGGACACAGGTTGAGAACTAAAAAGATAAATTTAAGACTAAGTTTTGGGTATGCAAGAACAAAGTGTTGGGCCAATTGAAACAAGGTCAGTATACCAACCTACAGAAAAGTGACCCATCTATAGAAGGAAAAAGGATAGTAGCAGTGATGAGGATGAAGTAGATAGGAAGGGGAAGAAAATAATGAAGGCGCCTCAATGACCAGGTCAAAAATTCAAAGTACCTAGGGTAGTTAAGATCATGGATTTAAAGTTGTCACCAAAAGATAGTCCCCCATCACCACCATCTAAGCCAAGCCCTAAGAGGCAAAGAACTGATCACCCACATGAGGATCCAACAGATGAAATTATTGTTAAACTAATTAGGACATGCAGGTTGGTATGCTTTCCCCTCCTAGGTCAGCTGAATTGGTTTTGTCCCATTTAGATATGAAGGGTAAAAGTGTGCAAGATGCAAGAATGGAAGCATGCAGGGAGTTTTTAGATGACAATACATTTATGAAAACTCCTATATTCTTGCAATTGGCATGGAGAATGAAATTTGAAGAGTATCAAGATAAATGTAGGGAGAGAAGGGAATTAAGGCTTGACAGGTCAGACCAAGAGAATGATGAAGAAGTAAAAGTTGAATTGATGGAAGAGTTCAAGAACATCACTCCTGAAGAAGGAAGACAACTGGTGAGTCAAGATGGTGTATTGATTTTTCCTGAGTGAGATATTGCAAATGTAGTAGCTTTTAATGCTATTATGAAGTCCATGAATCCTTTTTGAGATTCTGGGGAAGAGGTTAAGGAAACATTGCAAAACTCCACCTTCAGTGAAGAATATGAAACCTTGGCAATTTGGGCATTGGCTCCACAAGGGAGAAAACTAGATATTGCTGATATTAATCCAAATTTCAAAGGAGGATTAATAATAAAGAGAGGTTTAGAGACTTCAACCACCGAGGCTATTATTTAACTATAAATGTGGCAAAATTGGCCCAAAGGACTGCTGAAAGGGAGGAGGCTGAAAGGAAGAGCCTAATGGAGAAGTATAACATTTTGATTGAAGACTATAGTAAAATGCAACAGAGGAATATTGAATTACAAACTGAAGTGGAAAGATTCAGATATAGACAGATTGGGGAAACATCAAATGCTCCAGGAACCAGTACATTACCTCCCATAGCAGGTTCAATGCCTCTTGCTTCTCCAAATGTTTCCACACTAGGGTCTCCCATTCAGAATCCTGCTCTCACCCCTCCTTTAGAACAAATTGATGAAGAAATTGAGTGCTCTGTTGATCTAATGAAGAGGCAGCTCATACAAAAAATTGATGAATTACAAAAATCATTAAGGATAACAGAGGAGGGATTTCTTTCAAAGGAAAAGGATATTGTTACTACTATTTTGGAGCACTTAAATGAAGGGGTAGTTAGTAAATTTCAATCTATACATTCTTTATATTCTTTTTTGTTGGAAGCAATAAATAATATTGATATGGATCAGGAGGTAGTAAAAATAATTAAAAATTGGATCCCTAGGGATAATGATCTAGATATCATGAATAAAGCCTCAAGGTTTGATATAAATAATAGGCCCCAATCATTGAATCCTACTCATGTGTTAGTAAAATCATTACAAGGTTTTCAAACCCTACCAGATGATTTGAGTAGGAAGATTAAAGAGTTGGTAAAGAATTTCAATGATTGGAGTAACACATTGTTACCTAATATAATTGATGAGCAAGAAAACATCAGAACACTCCAACAATGGTAGGATCAAGCAAATAAGGTCATAAATAATCAAATTAAATTAATTTGTGATGACTCATATTATGATTTGTTATTGAGTTGTATGGATAAGATTATTGGTACCAACTCATTTTTGGAGTCTTTTGAAAGAGATGCGAATCAGGTAGCGGTAAAGTATATGCCTTATAGTACAAAGGTAAATGAGGTGATTAATTTTAACTGGCCTACTGATGAAGAATACCAGAAGTGGGTAGCTAAGTATTTGAGTGATGATGAGTAAAAGAGAGTGGACTTATGGACAGGTGGAAAATCTGATGTTGCAGTTACAACAGTCCCAGTTTTGTATTGATGACTTTCTCGATATGGGTTTCTTGTGGTTTTTGAATCGCATCAAATTTCCTCAGTCAACATGATGAACATGAATATGCTCCAGAATGATTACAGTTGTAACAATTTTTGGAATATCATCAGGTGCTCTAATTGGTTGGTGACGTGTGTACTTTCTAACTCGAAGCTTGTTTGCTCCTTCATTTTTCTATAAGAAAGATTTCAAGGCCAGAAGTACGGGTTAGCAAGTTAGATAATTTTGATTGAGTCTAGGGGAAGTTGCAGAGCTGATTGTAAAGATCAATGGTTTTAGAGAGAAATACAATTTAGGTTCTGAGTCACTCTGTGATAGGTTTTAAGTTCATGAGAATTTAATGTTGCATAATAGTATTAGCATTTGAATCGAAATGATAATTTCAAGCTCGTCTCTCTCCATTATATGTGTATATCTGAACTTTGAATAAAATAACTAAGGTTTGTTTCATTCAGCACACTGTTGTAGTGTGTATGATTCTATTTTAGCTTTAATTCAAGGAATTAATTAAAATTCTTGAATGGGATTATAAGCAGATATGTTCTGTATAAGGATTTGATAAGTAGTATTGGGTTAGAATACATACTAATGAAATTGTAATGCAATATTGTTAGGGACCTTCTATGTTATGTATTACATCTGTTATAAAACTTTAAGTGCTTATAAATTTGACTCCTGTAATGGATATATGGAACTGATCTAAGTTGCACTCTTTCGTTTGATTCAATATTTGTCCATATTTGCCTCAACCTTGCTACAAATTGCAAATCAATGACTATTTTATATTATGGGTTGTGTTGCAGTCATCCCATGCTCCATGTAGTTGATATTGTCAAAGAATAGCCAGTTCTATTCAATATTATCCTATAGTGTTGAGCTATTAGGTGGGATTATCTGTTATTATTAATGGTGTTTATGATAATGGTGTAGAGGTTGTAAACACATTAAGGGATTCCCCTCCTAGGTCTTGTAGAGCCTGAAGCGTAGGAGGTTTTGAGTTCATAGAGATTTAATGTTGTATAACAATACTAGAATTTGAGTTGAAATGAAAATTTGAGCTCATGTCTCTCCATTGTACATGCATATCTAAACTTTGAATGAAATAACTAAGGGTTGTTTTATCCATCTCACTATTATGGTGTGTATGATTCTATTTTAGCTTTAATTCAAGGAACTAATCAAAATGCTTGAATGGGATTATAGGCGGATATGTGTTGCATAAGGATTTGATAAGTAGTCTTGGGTTAAAATGCATACTGATGAAATTGTAATGCAATATTGTTAGTGATCTTATATGTGATGTATTAAATCTATTTTAAACCTCTAGATGCTTATGAATTTAACTCCTGCAATGGATATATGGCACTAATCTAAGTTGCAATTATTAGTGTAGTTTAGTATTTGTTTGTCTTTTCCTACAACTTGCTAAAAATTACAAATCATTGACTATATTATACAATGGATTGTGTTTAGTTATCTCATTCTCCAGATAGTTGATATTGTCTGTGAACAACCAATTCTAGTTGATATTATATTATCATGTTGAGCTATTAAGTGAGATCACCTGCTATTGTTAATGTTGTTTATAATAATGGTGCAGAGGTTGTAAACACATTAAGGGATCACCCTCCCGAGTCTTGCAGAGCTCGAAGTGTAGGAGGCTTTTAAAGTCCTCGTCAGTTGGTCTAGGTCCTTCAAGATGCCTTCAATTGGAATTGGAAATTCCATAGGTAGATTAGAAGACAAACCTGGTTACATTGTAGAAAGAACCAACATACGTGTCAACCACTTAACAACCACCTCTACAACTGACTTTTTAATCTTTTATGATCACATGAAACATAAAACGCACTAATTTCAAGGTTGTTAACATCACTATTGAAATGTTTTAATTTTTTGACATTTCAAACATTAAAAGTACAACATTAAATTAATTATGTAATGGCATAAAAAATTAAAAACATCATGAATTAATTATGTAACCACATAAGTCAAATATAATTCTATGAAGAAATCAATATCAAATAGATAATATAATCACATAACTTATACATTTCAATTTCATTGATCTTCTTCTTCATCCAAATCTTTGTCTATATCATCCAATCCAGATTCGACATTGTAAAGATTGGTCATATCATCATCATCATCAATATCAGTTTCGATAATGTCATCATTCACATGGATATCATCTTCATGAACATTAAATCCTACATCATCATGATCTAGTTCCTCCTCTTCGACATCTTCATTAGGGACATCATCAACTAACCATTGATCTTGATCATCATCTATATCATCTTCTAGTTCTTCAATGTCTTCTTCTTCCACCACATTATACTTTACCGGCCTTCCTCTTGGATCATGTCCAACAACAAATGACCAACCTGATTTACCTGGAACCTCTGAGTAAAATACCTACTCACATTGGCTTGGAAGAACATAGGGCTCATTTCCAGCTCGCTCGATCAACCTTGTATTAACCATGGTAAATCTATTATCATGTTTAATAACAGTTCTCTCAGGATCATTTTCATTCAATCATAGCCTGTACCATAGGATGACGAACAAAATTAATCTGAAGGAGTTAAAGTCACACACAAGTATATCATCCAAAATCCCATAGTATCAATTTTCTGAGACTTATGGATGTATGTCACTTCTAGATGAAACATTAGTCACCTGAAAGAATGCAGTTATACCAGAATCACAAGTTTTCTTCATGTCAACCAACATTTTGATTCAAAATTTATGACCATTGCACCACATAGCCTTGTGGTGTTTCACCTACAATATGTCAAACATGTAAAAATTATTGCAATATCGTCACTTGATAAACATATTTATTCTTGGCTGAATGTATGCAAAGAAAACAATCCCAAGATATATATACATCAATATACTTAAAAATAATTAAATAATATGGGTTATTAATATATTTATACATACCTGTTTATCTCTTAAACCATATGCTAAATCAATTTCCCTTTGTGTAACATTGGAATCTCCATTACTATGAGCTTCTTTAACCAATTTAGCCATACCTTCCCATGTTAATGTGCGACCAGATTGTTGAAATCATTCAATCCATACCATCATCCAATCAAGATTGTTGGTGATGTACAAATGTAGTGCATACCACTCTCGACCAACTGTACCAAAAAAATTGAAATTCACAAATGACGTATAATTAGTTAAATACCATAGTATATGACCTTAATTTATAATTGATGTATATTGAAGATTAAAAATTAAATAAGTACAATATACATAAAAACTATATGTAAAATGTATTCCAATTAATCTCCATGACCATCTTATAATTACCTCTCACTTTCCTCAATCTACCTTTCCCCAATAGGTACTCCCCTTCAAATTTGTTAATGGAGTTGGGATCCCAAATGCGATCTACATGGATCTTTGTTGCAAACTTAGCAAGATATTCACTAATGTACACCATGATATGGTATACCATATATCCCTCCACCATAGAACCCTTAGGATGTGCTCTTTGTCTAACCAAAGCCTTAAAAAATTTCAAGTGCCTCTGAACCATCCACATTGACCTTGTGTGTACAGGTCCCCACAATTCATTCTCCTCAACTTGGTGTATGAGGAAGTGTTCTTGTGCATTGAAAAATGTTGAAGGTAGACACTTTTGCATTTCACACATTAGATGAGGAATTTTTCTCTTCCAATAATTTATATCTTATTTATGGATTTCTTTAGATGATAGCCATCTACAACTGATTTAAGGTGCAAATATATTAATGAGATTTAACAAAAATATAAAGTATATTACATAACAAGTAAAAAAAATGGCAATTATAAGATGTATACAATGAATTGAACAAATCTCACTACTTACCTCATTTATTTTCCAAGATCATATATAACTTGCTTGTCACTGTTGTCAAAGTTGTCTAGGAGAGATAGAGGTAGAACGTACTGCAACAATTATAAAATGATCTTTTCATTATTTTTCCAAAAGTAGTAAACACAATACACTGAAAAGTACATGCATTATACAAGTGTATATAATATACCAGAATAATTACCTTAATGAAGGTATGCCAATCATGTGTTTTCATCCCTAACCCAAATTCACCTTTCTTTGTTATTATATTGTTTATGTTCGTAGCAAATCCTGTGGGAAATCAATTTTTTTGTATGACTTCTTTTATAGCATTTCTTTGTTGCTCTGTTAATAACCAAGGAAGGGAACTTATATTAATTTGGTCTCTATCACTACTTAAGTGAATGAAATTTTTCATTGCATGATTGGCTTCCTGAATGTCACTACAAATTTTGACAATTTTTTCTTTGTCATGCCTTCCATCCAATATTTTCCATAACGTTTCTGTTATATTCTTTCTGATATGAATTGTATCAAACAAAAGAACAATTTTTAGTTGCTCATAGTAGGGCAACCTACTAAATTGTCTGGGATAACTTTTCAGTCCCTGTGGAAGCCGGCCATTAATGCCTTGATGACCTTAATGAAGCATATAAGATAAACAAATTAACACGTTTGACAATCATTGTCAATTACAACATCAGTAAACACAACACAATATAAAAATATAAATTCAAAACATATCATATATGATAGATAAACAATTTGATCTAATGTAAAACCTTGACGATTAATTCTATTATATTCCAACTTCCATAGGCGAGGTGACATTTTTCATGGTTTTGATGTAGTCTCCTCTTTCCCATTGAAAAGATGTTTTTCAATAGTTCAATACTGATGATTTCTATGGAGGAAGTTCCTATACTCATCAAATAGCTGCTTTCCTAAACTTGTTGAACGACGAGATTTCATCTTTGGACCACAAATTGAACATGCAAATTTTCCCTTTTTTTGAAGACCTGCAAGATGATATATAATTGGATTAAATATGTCAATTTTTTTAATTATATATAATGAATAGTCAAATTAAATATTGTTAAAGTGCAGTCAAACGTTATAACATACCACAAAAATGTGTTAGCCCTGGGGCATTATGAATTGTCCATACAAGCATTGCATGGAATTGAAATTTTCTTTGTCTTATTGGTCTGGAGACGTCATACATAGTGATGCCATTACATAACTTTAGTAACTCGCCGATAAGAGGCTTGATATATACATTCATATCTTTAACTTGGTGCTTACCTAGTTGAATGAACATAAACATTAAATAATTATTATAACCATTTACTGCAATATAGATAAATTAATGTACATGACTATTGAATAAAAAAATATAAGTCATTATGCAAAAAAAAAGACAAATGAGATGCTACTACGTTAAAGAAAATCGATGTAAAAAAAACCTGGAACAATCATTGACAACATTATGTGCTCCCTCTTTATTGACATCCATGGAGGATTGTTATTGTTAATAACAAAAATAGGCCACACTGAGTAAATAGATCTCAACTCTCCAAATGGATTGACACCGTCTACTCCCAATGAAAGCCTGAGATTACGAGGTTCTTCTTTAAAGTGTGGCCATTTTTCCTCCATTTCCCTAAATGTAGAATGATCCATAGAGATTCAAAGAATGTCATCTCCACTTCTATTCCATGCATGGTAATCCATAAATTGCGCTAATTTTTTGCACCTAAATAATCGTTGCATACGTGGAATAATGGGAATATATCGAAGAACCTTGCAAGACACCTTTTTTGTTAGTTGATCTGTTTGATATCTATTGATATGACATTTTGGGAATTTTGTTGCAAGTTCCTATTGTTTGTGATATATAATATGATCATTGGGACATGCATCTATTTCTTGATACTCTATTTCGATATCTTTCATAATGGCACATAAATCTCAGTATAAGCGAGGTAAAATATTTGATGGTGGTAACAAAAAATCACCAATCAATCTACAACAAAAAATAATTTGTTCATATAAAGAATATTAATGGTACATATTTCATCCTTTATTTACTAGTGATGAAATAACAACAATTAAAAAAGATGAAAAAAGATGACATATATATGACATACCTTAACATCCGTGAGATTGCTATGTTTGATAAACCATTCATAACCTTCAAGTTCAACAACAACAATACATCAGAGAGAAGAGTTGTTTTAGAGCCTACATAAAGGGGCTTGTATGCCTTCTCAAGTATAAGTAAATCATGAACATCATCAAAGTCATCTTGATCATCATGATCAACTCTGCCACTAAATGTGTCATGGATCAATGTATTTGTACCATCATCTTCAACTGTGTTTTCTGGCGCATGATCATCTTCTTCCATAGGATCATTAACTTTATTTTTGATATTCACAGTTCCATGTTTGTCCTCTTGCAATACCACATTCTCCGAGTCGTGATAATCCATATCATCTACCCTAGGGTGCCCCATCTTTATTATAATGATAGACACAAATAAACCATGATCATGATCAAGTGATTATATATATATATATATAATTTTAAAATGATATAAAAATGAACAAATAAAATTAATACAAACACAAATAATGAACAACTTTCCAATGGATGATAATCATGCCCCCCTTCAACATGACCATGCTGCCTACAATGTTTCTCACCTATTGTGATTAAAAGTTGTCTAATCTTTAAGCCCTTGCAATTATTGCAAGGACAATAACATTTTCCATCACCCTTTCTTTTAAATCTAGCCCACAATCTATCAAGTGTCTCTTCATTTTGTTCTGGACTAATATTTGTAAGGAAAGCTAGATGCCAAAGCAACTCTCCTAATGTCAAAACCCCAGGGAAGAATGCAGAGATACCTTTTAAAATTACAATTACAGTCTAATTAAGATGCACGTGAAAGAGATAATAGAAACAGAGTATTTTGACAAACACATATGAACACTAGATATACATGGGAAAACCCTTACTGGAGAAAAACCCACCAGACCAGGAGAAATCACTTTGTATTATAGTAATGGAGATTACATACAAATATTAGACTTATCTTTTTGATGTCATATTTCAGACAATTTCACAATGATCAAACTTGTATAGGAACCTTCAAGTTACAATCTTTACATAATAGAAATCACTCAGATTATACAACCACATAGCAATTCATCGATCCTTCGAATCATCTAACTAACCATAAATCATCTGCAATCACAAAGTATAACCATGTCACCCTTGTCTTTTGGGCTTCCTCTCAGAACTACCACAACAAACTATCTTCCAATGGTTCCCATTCGGCTTCTCTGATTGGTCCATGAGACACCACGTAGGATGGTCTTCTTTCGGTCAAAGTGATCAACTTGTGTTGGCATGTCGGTGAGACATTAATTGTGTCTCCTCGATGCCACAAGACTCAATCATTAATGTCGCCAAAAGTCATTTCCATCGGCAAGAGGTTACATCGAGTCCAGAGAGCTATCGCTCAGACTTCGCCATGTCGCCAAGACATATCGCTTTCACTGAGAAATCCCATCGAGCCTTGATGTTATTCTGAAGAATCCAACAGTTGATTAGACTTATCGCTATTGCTGGGAGGTTACATCGATGTTCAACAGTTACTCTGAAGTATTCAATAGTCGGAAAGACTATCATCCTTCATTGAGAGTTCTTACTGAGGTCTCAAGTGATACCAACAATAGACTTCCTCATCGCTAAGACAAATGTCCATCGCTAAGACTTTACTCCGAGGGCTTTAAGTTACATCGAGCACCGAACGATCGGCAAGACATTCACCTTTCACCAAGAGGTTTCACCGAGCTCTCTTATGTTACTCTGAAGCCATACTACTATCGGCAAGACCCCATGAGTCACCTAGAATTCATACTGATCACCTTGAGCTACTCTGATGACTTCAGTTGTATCCCCATCGGCATGACATTCCATTCTCACTGAGACTTCTCCTCGAGACCTTTGGGTTACCCCAAGTGAATACTGTCGGTGAGACATTCCTATTGGTAAGACTTCTTACCGAACACATAAGACTTTCCCCGAAGGCTTCAACATAAAACACTATCGGTGAGACTTTAGCTATCATTGGGACTTCACCCCGAACTAAGCCTTTCGGCCAAGGGTCTCCCCGATATATGATAGAATGGCCTATCAACCAGAGATCTCCACGGGTGGTGAGAGGTTACACTGAACACAACATGTCACATCAAAGACTCCAATGTGTAACCATTCAGCAAGACTTCTACAAGGTCACAACAACCTGTACAAAACATAAGGCCACAAATCTGCTCGTCAGCCAAACATAGAATATGTCACACCGACTTGGCTCCAATAGAGGTTATACCAAATGAAATGTCATAGCAATAGGCTCCTTTGGTGAGACTGAAGCAAGGTCACAACAACCTGAATAATTTCAACAAGGTTTCAAGTGCTAGTCGGTTAGACACAAAAGATGTCACACTGACTTTACCCTTTCAGAGGTTTCAGCTTGTGAGATTGAGGCACATATTTTTCTAACAATCTCCCACTTGACGAAGATCACACAGGAACCTCTAGAGCACAACAAAACTTACTAAAAATCATGGGCACTAAGGCCTATCGAACTGGCACACCACCTAAACTTGTTTGTGCTCAGTGGCTTCATCAATGCATCTGCAACATTCTCCAGAGTATCAATTTTTTCCAAACAGACCTTTCCATCCTCCATCATATCTCATAGAAAGTGGTATTGTACATCTATATGTTTCGTCCTGGCATGGAAATTAGGATTCTTTTCCAGACAAATTGCACTCTAACTGTCACAAAAAATAGTTATTTGTCCTGCATCAAAACCAATGTTAGAACACAAACGTTTTAACCAAATTGCTTCTTTACAAGCATGTGTAGCTGCCATGTATTCAACCTCTGTAGTGGACAAAGTGACTATAGCCTGCGCTTACTCATCCAACTCACTGCACCACCATTCAACATGAAAGTATATCCACTGGTGGACCTCCTCTGTCAATGTCCCTGCCAATCAATCCACATAGCTGAATGAGAGTCCTCTGTGATTCAACTAGGTTCCCATGGTAACACAACAAAATATGAAGTTCCCTTCAAATATCTAAAAACTCTCTTTACAACATCCCAATGTGTCCTTCCAGGATTAGCCATAAACTGACTAAGTACTCCCACTACTTGGGCAATGTTTGGCCTTGTACAAACCATTGCATACATAAGACTACCAACTGCACTAGCATAGGGTACACTAGTCATGTCCTCCATCTTAGTAGGAGATTTTGGATAGTGTTCAATAGATAGCTTCGTTCCCTGCAAGACTGGAACAACTAGCTGCTTGCAATCATTCATGCAAAATCTCTCTAGAACAGTCTTGATATACTTACTCTTACTGAGCCAAAGTTTTCTACTATTTCTATCCCTAGTTATCTCCATCCCTAGATTATATCTTGCTGCACCAAGATCTTTCATTTCAAACTTAGCAGACATCTGAGACTTAAGATCAAAAATCATTAGCTTACTATTGCCTATGAACAGCATATCATCAACATAGAGAGCAATAATAAGAACTTGATCACTTTCAACTTTGTAATAGACAGAATGATTAGATTTTGATCTTACAAATCTCAAAGACAATACAAAAGTATCAAATTTCTAGTACCACATTCTAGGTGACTGCTTTAGCCCATACAAAGACTTCTTTAACTTGCAAACCAATTTTTCTTTACCTTTTTCAACAAAGTGTTCAGGTTGGGACATATAGATTTCTTCTTCAAGATCACGATGAAGAAATGTTGTCTTCACATCCATTTGTTTGACCTCTAAGTCATACATTGCTACAAGTGACAAAATAAATTTGATAGACGTCAGCTTAGCTATAGGAGAAAATCTCCCCATAATCAATTCCCTCTACCTGGGAATAACCCTTCGCAACCAATCTTGCCTTGTACTTTTCCACAGTGCCATCTAGATCGATCTTCTTTTTAAATAACCATTTTCAGCCCACAACTTTTCTACCTTTAAGCAATGGAACCAAACTCTAGGTATCATTCTTTTCTAATGATGCCATTTCTTCGTTCATGGTGTCCAACCAATAGTCTGAATCAAACATTTTAAATGCCTCTTTTACAGTCCTAGGCTCATCAGTGCTAGAAATCAAAGCATAGGCACAAGTAGAATCTATCAAAGAGACCCATACCTATCAGGTTGTTTTCTTTAATGGGTTGACCTCCTCACTTGTTGAGGTTGAGGTTCTTGTTCTTCTTCAGAACTTTCAGAGTTGCTTGAGCTCTCTTCAGTTTCAGGTACATTTTGAATTTTCAATTCCTCTTTATCTGGTGTAGGAGGAATTCCAACTACATCCTTATTGTTTTCTGACTTTGTATCTGACTGCAGATCCAAGGTAGAAATTTTTAGTTCATGAAATATTACACTTCTATTGTATACAACCTTCTCTGTATCAGGATTCCAAAGCTTGTATCCTTTTATGCCAGCACTATAGCCAATAAAGATACATTTGATATCCTTGTTCTCCAACTTAGATCTTTTCTCATATTGCATATGATCATATGCCTCATAGCCAAAAACATGAATATGTCTTAAAGAGGGCTTCTTACCAAACCACGCTTCCAAAGGTGTATTTTACAAGATCGTATATAACCTGCTTGACACTGTTGTCAAAGTTGTCTAGGAGAGATAGAGGTAGAACGTACTGCAACAATTATAAAATGATCTTTTCATTATTTTTCTAAAATTAGTAAACACAATACACTAAAAAGTACATGCCTTATATAAGTGTATATAATATACCAGAATAATTACCTTAATGAAGGTATGCCAATCATGCGTTTTCATCCCTGACCCAAATTCACCTTTTTTTGTTATTATATTGTTTATGTTTTTAGCAAATCCTGTGGAAAATCGAATTTTTTGTATGACTTCTTTTATAACATTTCTTTGTTGCTCTGTTAATAACCAAGGAAGGGTACTTATATTAATTTGGTCTCCATCACTATTTAATTGAATGACACTTTTCATTGCATGATTGGCTTCCTGAATGTCACTACAAATTTTCACAATTTTTTCTTTGTCATGCCTTCCATCCAATATTTTCCATAACGTTTCTATTATATTCTTTCCAATATGCATTGTATCAAACAAATGCATAATTTGTAGCTGCTCATAGTAGGGCAACCTACTAAATTGTCTGGGATAAATTTTCAATCCCTATGGAAGCTGACCATTAATGCCTTGACGACCTTCATGAAGCATATAAGTTAAACAAATTAACATGTTCGACAATCATTGTCAATTACAACATTAGTAAACACAACACAATATAAAAATATAAATTCAAAACATATCATATATGATAGATAAACAATTTGATCTGATGTATAACCTTGACAATTAATTCTATTATATTCCAACTTCCATACATGAGGTGACATTCTTTGCGGTTTTGATGTAGTCTCCTCTTTCCCATTGAAAAAATGTTGTTCAGTAGTTTGATACGTATGATTTATATGGAGGAAGTTCCTATACTCATCAAACACCTGCTTTCCTAAACTTGTTGAACGACGAAATTTCATCTTTGGACCACAAATTAAACATGCAAATTTTCCCTTTGTTTGAAGACCTACAAGATGATATGTAATTGGATTAAATATGCCAATTTTTTTAATTATATATAATGAATAGATTATTTTAAAAACATGCATGATATCTACTTCATCAAATTAAATATTGTTAAAGTGCAATCAAATGTTATAACATACCACAAAAATGTGTTAGCACTTGGGCATCATGAATTGTCCATACAAACATTGCATGGAATTGAAATTGTCTTTGCCCTATTGGTCTGGAGAAGTCATACATAGTGACACCATTCCATAACTTTAGTAACTCACCGATAAGAGGCTTGATATGTACATTCATATATTTAACTTGTTACTTACCTAGTTGAATGAACATAAACATTACATAATTATTATAACTATTTTACTACAATATATATAAATTAATGTAAATGACAATTGAATGAAAAAAATATAAGTCATTATGCAAAAAATAAGACAAATGAGATGCTACTACGCTAAAGAAAATTGATGTAAACAAGTACAGTTGGAACAACCATTGACAACATTATGTGCTCCCTCTTTATTGGCATCCATGGAGGAATGTTATTGTTGAAAACAAAAACAGGCCACATTGAGTAAATACATCTAATCTCTCCAAATGGATTGACACCGTCCACTGCCAATGAAAGCCTGAGATTATGAGGTTCTTCTTTCAAGTGTGGCCATTTTTTCTCCATGTCCCTAAATGTAGAACCATCCACAGGCATTCGAAGAATGTCATCTCCACTTCTATTCCATGAATGGTAATCCATAAATTGTGCTAATCTTTCGCACGTAAATAATCATTACATACGTGGAATAATGGGAATATAACGAAGAACCTTGTGAGGCACCTTTTTTGTTAGTTGATTTGTTCGATATCTACTAATATGACATTCCAGGCATTCTGTTGCAAATTCTTGCTTTTTATGATATATAATATGATCATTGGGACATGCATCTATTGCTTCATACTCCATTATGATATCTTTCATAATGACACATAAATCTCGGTATGAGTGAGGTAAAATATTTGATGGTGGTAACAAAAATTCACCAATCAATCTACAACAAAAAATAATTTGTTCATACAAAGAATATTAGTGGTACATATTTCATCCTTTATTTACTAGTGATAAAATAACAACAATTAAAATAGATGAAAAAAGATGACATATATGACATACCTTAACATCCGTGAGATTGCTATGTTTGATAAACCATTCATAACCTTCAAGTTCAATAGCAACAATACATCAAAGAGAAGAGTTGTTTCAGAGCCTTCATAAAGGGGCTCATATGCCTTCCCTAGTACAAGTAAATCATGAACATCATCAAAGTCATCTTGATCATCATGATCAACTCTGCCACTAAATGTGTCATGGATCAATGTATTTGTACCATCATCTTCAACTGTGTTTTCTGGTGCATGATCATCTTCTTCCATAGGATCATTAACTTTATCTTCGATATTTACAGCTCCAGGTTCATCCTCTTGAAAAACCACATTCTCTGGGTCGTGATAATCCATATCATCTACCATAGGGTGCCCCACCTTTATAATAATGATAGACAAAAAAAAACCATGATCATGATCAAGTGATCATATATATATATATATAATGTTAAAACGATATAAAAATTTATAAATTCAATCAATATAAACACATATAATGAACAATTTACCAATGGACGATAATCATGCCCCCCTTAACCGTGACCATGTTGGCTAGAATGTTTCTCAGCTATTGTGATTAAAAGTCGTCTCATCTTTAAGCCCTTGCAATTATTGTAAGGATAATAACATTTCCCATCACCCTTTCTTTTCAATCTAGCCCACAATCTATCAAATGTCTGTTCATTTTGTTCTAGACTAATATTATTTGACATGATTTTTCTTTATCAAGCTTGACTATTTAGATCTTCAAAAAATATCAAACTCATAGTCCAATAATTTGTACTCATAGACAGGTAACATAATCTTACAATTATGATATTTTACACCAAATTTTTTTGGCATGCATCACCCTTGCAAAAGAGAATATAGTCTGAAGTTAATGACCCCAAAAAAAACTTAAAAATGCTAATTCCAAAACTTATTAAATTCTGATTTTACTATGATTTCCAACTGTTAAGACTCCTAAAATTAGAATATTAAACTTGATCACAAACTTCCTACAACAATGGAGGTAGCGAGCTAGTAAGAGCAAGTGACCCATTCCTAAAGAGAAACAAATCAAAATCATCATTGCTAATGTCAATACGGATTTATCTTTTTAGTTAAGATGCAATGTGTCACTTCTTATGACAAGATTATCCCTAGGGCCCTCAACATTGAGAGAACCCTAATAAAAAACAAAAGAAGCATTGGTAAGAGCATGATTAGGGCACAAACCTCAGGCCTCCATAGAAACATAAACAATAACTATAGCAGATTAGTGAGGTTGCAATACCAGAAAGATTGAGACATTGTAGGTAATAAAAAAATCTTACAATCTAAAGATTGTAGCCAATAACAAGCACACTATGTAGCTTAGTGACATTTGTAAATGCAATCTATGGTAAGAAGAATGACAGTCACTTAAGATGTGACAATCAAAAAGAGGCTGAGCAATGACAAGATAATAAAACTCAAACCTTGCATAGTAAAGTGGAGATTTTAACAATGAGTTTCCTTACCCCCTTGCTAACCTTAAGGGTTTTTCAAATGCTTTTGGTAGTGTTAAACAAGGAAAATGCAATCAGGGAATGAATTTCCAAATGAAGTAACAGTGGTAATCATAGGTTCAATGTTTCTTCTTAGCCATTAATGTATAATGGAGGTAGTGGATTGCATGTTTGAGCAGTGTTTTGAGACTCATCAAAGATGGGAGAATAGTGAATAATACCTTGTGGACTGTGAAGTAGTGTCAATAAGGTTGAAGGATCTTAAGAACTACAATACAATGAAACAATGAGTCCCTTGTAGTAAGTAGGTAGTCTATAAGCCATAGTTTGATTTTACAGAAGGATGCTCATGAAAGGAATCTTCAAGTGATACTGAGCGAGTTGTTTGAGATTACAGCTGAGGGTGTAATACCCAGTCTTAAAGGAAGTTAGCAAAGCAGTAAATGTGCAAGAAAATTGAATTGTACACAACAAAAAATTCATAATGTTATCTTCCATAATGCCTTGAGTTTGAAGACAAAAATCTCATTGTATCTTCATGATGAAAGTGGTGACCTTAATGGTCAATCACTAGCAACCATGATTTTCAAACATGTTATTATGCTTATGGAGGCAACATTTTAAGCAAGGTAGTGAGTGGTGGTTTGGAACAATGGCAGGTATGAAGGACTTGCTTTATATGCATACTATGCAGTCTAGCTTAAGACAACATTCTTAGAAGAGATTGAAGGCGGATTATGGAACTCAAAAGTTATTATGAAAATGATTAAAGCAAGGATTGAGATCTATTTAAAAGCCACGGTCATGAAGATATTAAAGATGTCACATGAAAAACCCTAGTAGGTGGAGTAATGAATATAGTGCCAAATAGGATAGTGTGCTGGGACAGATTTAGGAGATCTCCACATTATCTAATTATAGGGAAATACATCATTTATTTATTTTTTTAATTAAAATAAATCATTCTAAACCTTATATAGGATACATTGATACTTCAAAAGCCACTTAAGGAATTTGAGATTATGCAAATATATGTCAAGTAACATTCATAAGGTTTAGAAAATCTTGATCACTCTCTAGAATAGCCCATTAAACATGGGTTGTGCTTGAATGCACTACATAATTGATATAACACAACCACTCTATATCAACCAGAGTTATAGGCTCTTTATTGCAGCAAGAGGTAATCACTCTTTGATCATGCTATAATTACATTCTAACCTATTAAACTTGAGACAACCTAAATGCACCCAATGATGATTGACACCTACATTATACAACCTAAAAACCCTAGTCCTCCATAGAAACATAAACAATAACTATAGCGGATTAGTGAGGTTGCAATACCAGAAAGATTGAGACATTGTAAGTAATAACAAAATCTTACAATCTAAAGATTGTAGCCAATAACAAGCACACTATGTAGCTTAGTGACATTTGTAAATGCAATCCACGGTAAGAAGAATGATAGTCACTTGAGATGTGACAGTCAAAAAGAGGCTGAGTAGTGACAAGATAATAAAGCTCAAACCTTGCATAGTAAAGTGGAGATTTTAACAATGAGTTTCCTTACCCCCTTGCTAACCTTAAGGGTTTTTCAAATGCTTTTGGTAGTGTTAGACAAGGAAAATGCAATCAGGGAATGAATTTCCAAATGAAGTAACAGTGGTAATCATAGGTTCAATGTTTCTTCTTAGCCATTAATGTATAATGGAGGTAGTGGATTGCATGTTTGAGTAGTGTTTGAGACTCATCAAAGATGGGAGAATAGTGAAGTAATACCTTGTGGACTGTGAAGTAGTGTCAATAAGGTTGAAGGATCTTAAGAACTACAATACCATGAAACAATGAGTCCCCTGTAGTAAGTAGGTAGTCTATAGGGCATAGTTTGATTTTATAGAAGGATGCTCATGAAAGGAATCTTCAAGTGATAGTGAGTGAGTTGTTTGAGATTGCAGCTGAGGGTGCAATACCCAGTCTTAAAGGAAGTTAGCAAAGCGGTAAATGTGCAAGAAAATTGAATCATACACAAAAAAAATTTCATAATGTTATCTTCCATAATGCCTTGAGTTTGAAGACAAAATTCTCATTGTATCTTCATGATGAAAGTGGTGACCTTAATGGTCAATCACTAGCAACCATGATTTTAAAACATGCTATTGTGCTTATGGAGGCAACATTTTAAGCAAGGCAGTGAGTGGTGGTTTGGAACAATGGCAGGTATGAAGGACTTGCTTTATATGCATACTATGCAGTCTAGCTTAAGACAACGTTCTTAGAAGAGATTGAAGGTGGATTATGGAACTCAAGGGTTACCATGAAAAGGATTAAAGCAAATAGTGAGATCTATTTAAAAGCCATGGTCATGAAGATATTAAAGATGTCACATGCAAAACCCTAGTAGCTCGAGTAATGAATACAAGTAAAGAGGATAGTGTGCTTACAGATTTAGGAGATCTCACATTATCTAATTATAGGGAAATACATCATTTATTTATTTTTTTAATTAAAATAAATCATTCTAAACCCTATATAGGATACATTGATACTTCAAAAGCCTCAAGGAATTTGAGATTATGCAAATATATGTCAAGTAACATTCATAAGGTTTAGAAAATCTTGATCACTCTCTAGAATAGCCCATTAAACATGTGTTGTGCTTGAATGCACTACATAATTGATATAACACAACCACTCTGCATATCAACCAGAGTTATAGGCTCTTTATTGCAGCAAGAGGTAATCACTCTTCGATCATGATATAATTACATCCTAACCTATTAAACTTGAGACAACCCCTGAATGCACCCAATGATGATTGACACCTACATTATACAACCTGAATTAACTACATTATATGAGTGCCTCCATTTCTATCACAACATAGCCACATTAAACTTGGGTCACACATGAATGCATCCTATATTTGTTATAGGACAACTATGCCACATGACCAATAGAGTGATGGATCACGTAATTACAGTCACAAGAATATGTTCCTTGGTTGTGATCTTATGGTGATTCCACACAACAAAATCTGGACATGAAATTCTCAAAACCCTTAACCTCTAAAAATGAAATTTGATGAGATGTTCCTTTAAAATATGATTTTCAAACCTGGAACTACATATTTGACTTCACAACTGAATTATGCAAAAAGACAATGACTACCCTTAACCTGGCGATATCTTCTTGAATTTTTTCTTATTTTTCCCAAGAAAATCATCTTTAGTTCTCCACAAATTGTCTCAAGTCTAGAGTAAAACACTGTCGCAATAAATCAGGCACAAACTAACTTTTCTTTATGTCAGTCACAATTTGATTTTTTTATATTTTTGATGTTTGTCAAAAATTCGACGAAAATGATAGCAGACATTTCCACGAACCCCAGGTTCATCGAAATTTTGACAAATGTCGGCGATAAAATTTCAAAAAATTGAAAATTACACATCAAATTTTACAAGCACCCGATGAACATCAAATTTTATGTATTTCGTCGAATAGTTTCATTGGATTTTGCAATCAAATGTATTAGTGTTAAGCTACATTCACAAGAAATAAAAATTAAATATAATAATTAAATTAAATTTAATTAAAATTATACATCTTGGGAAGCTTATAATAAGGACTAGATACCTACAAAAAATAAAATTTTAAATGAATTAATTTGATCCCTCAAAAGGTAAATCAAAAGTGGGTTTTTATCAACAATTTGATAGGTGTAAAGGAGACTCCATTATAGGTATGGTTTAAAACTAGCGGGGTTCTATCCAAGGGGGTTTGATCTAAGGTAGTTTGATGAAACCCTCTTCAATTGGAATGCTTTAAATGGAACCTTTTAAGGCTTAAATCATTATATTTTCTAAAAATATGTGATTTCAGCAAAAATAAGAATCTCCCAAAAATTGTAAACCAGATTTGTGGGAACACCCTACAAAAATTCACATTCAAAACCAATCCGTAATACATGAAACATAGGAGATACTTAATATCTCTCATCACTCTTTGAAAATTACAATCACACAACCATCCTCGATGAACAATGAAGAGAAGAAGAAAAGTCTGGAGGCCATTGTTGATCAGTAATTTAATACTCAAGGTTCAAGAGTCATTAGAGATAGGTGAAAAATTAATAATATAAGGAGAGGAAAGAGCATCTCCAATCGCTGATTGATATTAGGATCTCCAAAAGTTATCTGCAATGAGTGAAATAAAATAAATATCGCTCATTGCTTGTCGCCAATCTAAACATACATTTCATAAACTATCTACGATGAGCAATAAAGAGAGATGGTTGAAGGGAGTTAAGTGAAAAAATTTAAGCACACGCCCATAAGTTGTTCTAATGAAGGGGACCGTTCTTGGACGACGTAGAAAAAGGTCTCCACAAGATTACAGGTTATAAAAATTCAAAGGATGTAAAGGCCAAAAAGGCCCTTTATTCAACCTTATATAAAAATAAGAAACTCATACCTAGGCATGAGGGACTAGTTACTCCATGATCATTAATGACATAAGATATTTTAAAGTGACCGGTCATGGGAAACAAAAGGTCAACAAAAAATTAGAATGTTGCAAGGGTATAGACCTTAGGGTTTCTCAGGTGAAATTGACAACAACATAAGACTGAAAAACCCAAAAATCCATAAATGAGAGGCATTTTTAAGAATGCAGGGTTTTCCAAAATGAAATCAAGATTTTGAGGGTTCCATTAGTGGCTTCAGTTGGGGATGTTTGTTTCTCCATAACAAAGTGAGAGGTCATAATCTCAGGTGAACCAAACCAAGAACAAAGAACAAAACTAAGGATGAAGCAAGAACACCGAACCCAAATGAAACAACATATGTACAAAATTTACATATGTTACAAGGAAAAACCAACCTTAAAAATAGTTCCTACCTCTGTCAAAAACCTACTTTTCCACTGTTAGCACCATGCTAAAGCTGAAAACACTATCATGAAGGGTCAACCAGTTAATCATGTTGTGGCCACTACTTTCAACCACCATAGACATGTGCCTAAACTTCCAATCATCTCTTTCATTCATGTCCCTTTGTGAATTGTGGCTAGGGGTTAACTAGAATATATGTTTAATGTGGCATTCTATATGACTTAGCTTACCATTATATTCTACCAAATGCCCCACTAAATGGTTTGGGAAAGTGAAAAATTCATAATCCATTTGATTACTATCATCATTCGAAATGATATAAAATGCATTCTACTCATTAAGTTGGAAATCCTCATATATTCTCCTTCCAAGGTTCTCGTTCAAGCGTACACATTCACCTTGTGCAATAAAAAAGAAATGTTTTTACATAGGCTTCATTTCAAATTGGTGCTCATATTCATCAGAGCAGTGTAGACTAGCTATGTTGCTAAATGTTCCATTATCTTGGGAATTCGACTCACTAGACTCCATTATATTCTTTATTTCATTCATATTGATCGGGATATTTCCACAAATATCATCATCCCTACCATCCCATGCACCAAAGATTATTTTAGTTTCTATTTCATTTTCATACTCCAACTCTTTACTCCAATTATTACTCAAATTGAAGCAAAAAATTTCATAGGATGAGTCAAACATCTCAGGCTTGTGATCTACATTGCGGTACTCAAGTATGTCATTAGTTGAAAAGTTTGCTAATTCATATTTGTAGGAATAATTATACCCTGAGCATTTAACATTCAAACAAATTTCTTCAATCCTTTCCTCAATAGGCTCCATGTTAAAAGTTAAATCATATCCATATCTTCCATGAACTTTTCCCAATTCATTCCTCTTTCATATAATCAATTAAGGACATGACATTGTTGGCTATCATTTTTAATTTCATCACACCTGGTATTTTCCTTGTACATGCTCACATCTCACCATGGTCTGCACACTCCAAATTTCGATGCTGTTTTAACCATATTCCAACATTCTCACTTGGAATCTCAACCATTGCCATGGAAGCAACCTCAAGCACAAAGAATGGCAAGTTAAACTCTTCTGTACAAAGGACATTCAAGGCCTGCCTCACAGCAGATTCTCAGAATTTCTGTATATCTGTCTCACTTCTTGTTCTTTTCTTGTCAAACTTCAAGTGTTAGTCTTAGTTCTTTAATGTCTCATTCCTGTGAAGGATGTTTTCCCCAACTCTGCCTGTCTGTTGAAAATATTTTACCTTCCACGTGATAAGGCCATTCTATAGTCCCAAACTACTCCTTTGTATATCATTCTTGCCTCCTGTCCTGGATCCAATCCCAAGTGCCCAATCAAAACTGAGGTTCACCTTAGGTGGGCAGTCCCAGTTCTCAAGTTCCTATGTTTCACATGCACACACACCAATCCTAGTCATAACCCAAGTTGTCATGGTTCCAGTCCCTGTACCCACAAGTGCTTCTCACCCTCATATCTCTTCATGTCAGACAATCTTTGGACTAACAACACTTGATAATTATTAATTAAACTTTGTTGAAGTCTATCCTAAATAAATCCATGATCAACATGTTGTGAGAGTGAACAAGATGAGGTAACTAAAGCATTATCACCTTGATCATTTCTTTCATCTTTAGGAGATCCACTCACTTGTTATGAACTAGGACAAGTAACACTTGCAGCGAAATACCCTCTCATCATTGAATATTTCACAATGTTTTCAATATACTTAGCAATGTGACAATCATGTTTCAATGTTTTGGGTTCCTTATCCCTTATCAAATAACTCATTTCATTATCAAATGAACCTAAATATACAATCAAACATTTGACATGACTAGGTCTTAATTATTCAGGAATATCTCTTACTACTTGTTCAAATATGAGGTTAAAAGCAGGAACCAAAAGTTCTCATCTTCATCCTTTTGGATTTCCATAACTCTTTTCCTTACCAAGCTAGGATTGGCCATTTCACCAAATTTCTCCATAAATGCAACCATGAAAAAATTATGCAAAGCTACAGAATAGATTGGTAGATATGAAAACCAGTTTCTAGCATTTTCCTTTAAAGACTGAGCAAAAAGTTTCATGACCACATCCTCATGATCTATCTCAAAATCACCCATAAAATCTATGAATGAATTCAAGTTTCTAGATGCTAACTCAAAAATGTGCCTTGTAAATCTAGAAAAATGTTTCCTAACATCACTTTGAATTTTGTTAGGGAAACCTTGAATACCATTAAAACTTAATGGTTTAGATCTCTCAACAAAGAACTTCTTTTGATGGAATGATAAGAGATGCCAGCCTTGCATGTATTTATTTAATGTTCCATAAGGAAATGCAAGAGAATAATAAATTTCTCCTATACCATTATCCAATCCTTCAAACTCAACTTCATAATTGATTGTTCTACTACCTCATTCCTTAATTTTAATTAAATTTGGGAGCTCGAGCATATTCATAGTTTAAACTCTCTAAGAGGCATAGTTTCAAGAATAAACATACTTCTTCAACCCACTTTAGATATCACATATTACACCTTAGAAGTATATGTAAAATAGATATCATCCCTCAAATTGTGCTTAAATCACATAATAGGGAAACCTAATTTTCACTAGATCATTTCAACATGATTTTCACATATTTATTTCTTCATTGAAAACCAAAGTAGGGAAAAATACATGGATATAGTGTAATTACTTCTTAATTGTGCCCTTGACTGAATAAACTCTATAAAACTGAAACTTTACTCACAACTTCATCAAGTTCTTATGCTTAGAGTCACCACCTCCTTTATAAATAAACCCACTTCATCAATATGAAGTTTCCTTCATGAATACATTTTACTTTAACCTTCAGTAATCAAAAGAGCCACATATAACCCTTTATACTTGTTTCCAACAACTTCTCATTCCATCAAGTGCAATAATTTATACTGGTATAGAGATCAATAGAGTCAACACCCACATCTAGTGAGTGATTTTTTCAAATATGTTAAATATTTTCAACACCCGCAAGTTTTTTCAACAAAAGAGAACAAACACATTCCATACTTTTGAAGATTGGCTCATTGACAGAAAACCAGGCTTGAGAACATAACCCCCTAATAGATAATTTGAATCTTTGAATGAAAAATGATCTTCACTCAAAATATCTTCACGTTAGTCCCCAGTAGAGTTTTCATTTTTGTTGGTTATTTTTTTTATGAACCAAAATTAATCTTATCCCTCATCGATGGATCTAATAGAACTCAACTATTTATAAGGGTAAGGATTGGTGAACACAAAAGTGAGGCTCTAAAAGATCTCACTTCTTCATTTCGGGCTCTGTGAAACCTAGGAGGGTAATCCCATTTATTCTCATAAGATACTTAGTCAAGAGAATTTATACACACAGATGTATTCCACATAAAGTGTAAATAAGAAAAATTCATCAAAGGCTTGAAAAACCTTTTAACAAGTTATGACCTAGTTGATGGAATATGATATTACTTTAGAAACTATTTTTTTTCTTATGAATTCGTTCTTATTGCAAGTATCTAGACATGTTCACCAATAGCTCAATTAATTAAAAGATGAAATAAAAAAAGGACTAGTGCCTTCTCTAAGGGAATAATGGAGCCCTCTTTGTAATTATTCAGTAATTTACAACTACCATCTAACTCAGTAATCAGAGCACTATTGGCATGTTATTTTGTCGCATCCAACTCACTATGTTTAAAATATTACTACTTATCAAACCCTATATCCTTTTCCCACAAACCAACGACCTTATTTTAGCATTTAATCAAATCATAGGATTGAAGAACAAATAAACTCATTCATTCGGTGCATATGATAGAAGACAAATGAAATTATTTTTAACAATATCATTAATAGTTTGCAAGGAAAATACACAAGATAGCAGATATTCTAAAACTAGTATTTTATTTCATTATTGATATTACTTTGTAAAACCATTTTAAGATCAAAATACATTATGACTCATTGCTAAAATTTCTTCTGATATATTCATCAACTTATCTATTTACAATCTATTTCTCTTTGAGCTTAGCTTCTTCCTAGACCCTTTTGAGACTAATTTTTTTTTTGAACTCCATAATCAGCCATGAAATCCCCTTTATAAACAGGGGAGGAACAAGCATCTTGCTGAATTACGATTACATTTCATACTTCATTTCAAAACCTAATTTCAACTGATTTTGGAAAACTCCCCAAGTAGTTACATGCAATTATTTTTGAGTGGGGGATGGAAAAAGACAAAATTCATCCATAGGGTAACATTAGTTGTTACAGCAACATCCACGTTGAGCAAAAGATTCATTATCAACCAGAGGACTTCCACATCAGCATGGAAGAGTAAAAGATCAACACCAAAAACACGTTGAAAAAGACAATTCGTAATACGAAGACCATGGAGTCATAAAAAAAAAACAAGGAGACATAACTTTGAGTCATCAGCATTAGAGGATGCTTGGTACCACTCCTTATTTTTGGCCCAATCAGAGGAACCATAACCACATCATTATTAGAGTCATCATACGACATCAGGGAGAGAAGGTAATGGTCATAACCCAAGTCAGTATAATCTTCACCATCCTAAGGGCTATCATAGAGTACAATGGGAGAATTATGTTTTCCTAGGAAGGCCTTGTGACCCTTGTTCCTTTTCTTGGCCTTCTATGCATGCTTAGCCTGCTCCTTTCCCTTAAACTTGACCAATTCTTCTGAAATGGTCATGTTTCTTATGTTGTAGGTACTCTAGACAATGGATTTCTTCTTTTTACCATAGGCCTTCCTCTTACCCTTTAGAACAAAAGAAGTTGTGGGGAATTATTTCTCAGACATATCCTCATCACATTCAAACACTCTAAGTCGATCAGACCTCCTAGTTGGCTGAATTAACACACCATACTTTCCATATTTGTAGGACATAGGGTGAAATCTAGCAAATCTAAATTGAGCAAAAAATTGACCAACTTAAAAGCTTTCAGATCAAATTTTCATGAAAGCACATGCACCAGCCCAACTATCACAACCTGCTTGAGAAAAAATGGAATTCCTGTGTGAACTAGAAGCATGAATTAAAAGGAGCTCACACAAAACACCGACTTACTCAAGATGAAACCAACAATACCTCTATAGTTGAAATCTTATCACTTGCACATTCCTTCTATGACCCACACTTCACGTAATTTTAGAGAACTAAAAATGGCGAGATCAAATGACAAGCGTTCTATATTAAATAGACCATTTGGAGTGTGCTACAATTAATGATTGAAGAGATCATCGCGCAAGTAAGTTGATAACTTAGCAACTTAGTTTTAAATTTGTAATGTTGATCTTTGAGTATTTAAAACTTCATCAATGGCCACCTTGAGCATTGTTTATATCTTTTACAACTTGCTCCTAGAAAATGGAGATGCCACCTCAGAAAGCTACCATGTCTACCCTTAATACTCATTAGTCACCTGTGATCTGACAATAATCATGCATCGCCGATTCTATCCATTCTCCTTCGTTAATATCAGTGAAGTACACAAAGCCGACATTTGGAGATAATAGTCCTTCATACACTCCATCGCTCATCATGGCTTGCCCCATCCTTCCAAGGTTCAATAAGCAATGATAGTATTAAGGTGATGAACTTTAGTTAATTGATCATTCTACTTTAAAACCACATCAACGGTTCTCCATTAGCCTCACTACTTTCTTCCTTGCTTTATACGATTTCCTTAGATTCTTCCATGTTGCCATTTTTATTCAATAGCTATTGCTTATCACTAACACATTTTGTCCTTCACTAGTCCTATCAACGATGCAATCATCCACGAGATGAAATCTTAGACCTTGAAAATATGGCCCATCTTGGATCACGTTCTTTTTCCCATCGTGCATTTCTAATCTAACTTCAATTGTTGCATCACATTAGCAACAGGAGATAAAGTGATGAAGCAAGATTAAGAAACGTGCACCTGCATGAAAACAATGATACAAAAGACATCGCTTAGAGAATTAATTCAAATCAACAAAAGAAAGTTGAATAGATGACTACATCACTCATCACTATTTTGAAACTTAAGTTTCGGAAAGCATCTGCGATGAGCGATAAGAGAAAAATACAAAGGAAACAAGGCCATCTCTTATCACTAATTCTCCTCATAAGGTTTTCAAGCAATTAGCAATGAGAGAACCCAATGATTTACATCATGTACCACTAATACAAAACTTGATATTCAAAACTAATCCACACTAATGAATTTGACGCCATTTTTTGATGGTCGTTCATCGGTCATTCGATAAATCTTTGTCAGAAGAGTGACAAAGTGGCGTAAATCTTTTCGTCGAAAGGCTGATGACGAATTAAACGTTGAAATAATGGTGAAGAATCGTCGGTCGATGGCATCATGAAATACCTCAAGATTTCATCAGAATATCGAGCAAAACTTTGTGTATCCACTGATGAATTACACTAGAAGTTCATCACCAGTTCGACAAAATGGGCAAGCAGTAGCATCAAAACAATAGTAGACGGTCATCACCATTGCGATGAAATGGGCAAGGAGTAGCGTCGAAACAACACCAAAATTTTGTTGAATGTGTGACGAAATAGGAAAGTAGTAGCGTCAAAACAATACCAAGAGTTCATCGACTTTGCAATGAAATTAGCAAGGAGTAGCATTAGAAGAACACCAAAAAAATTTTGAAAGTGCGACGAAATGGGCAAGGAGTAGCATGGTAGCAATGTCGAAAGATCGTCGAAATTGGGACGAAATGGGTAGGGAGTTACAATGAAAGATTCATCGCAACTATAGAAACTTCGTCGAGCCTTTCTGTTGATTCGTCAATGGTTTGCGTCGATGGTTGTCGAAATTGCGACGAAGAATCAATCTTTTTAAAAAAATATATATCCGTGGAAATGTACCATTGCGGAAACTGACGACTGATCATACATACAGACTACATATTGGTTTGATGCTTCAAATTATGCATTTCTTATATTGAAAAGTGCATTACCTTATTGAGCTTCTCTTTGTTTTGAGAATAGTTTAATATTCTCTACTTAACAAGCCCAACCATGTGACGGTGGAAGCTCATTTGGCCCCTCCGCCCCCACCTCACATCACTCTCAATTCCCCATACCCAATCATATAACATTAATCATTGATTAATCCATTAATAACATATAACATTCATTCATTAACATATAACATTCATTAATTAACATATTCACATTCATTCATTAACATATAATATTCATTCTTTTAGTTTTTACATATTATCAAAAATATGGTTGTCATGATATGATTACAATCACTTTTTTTTGTTTTTCCCTTTTGAAAGCTAAATAAAGTCAAGTGGAGTATCGCTTAAATCAATATCTATCCCCTTTAGTTGTTCTCCTCAGCTTGTGATCTTAATGTACGGTATTCATTCTTCATGATGTGATGCCACTCGGGGATTCCACAGAATAAGAAATAAATGTTAAACTAATATATTTTATTACATTGTTACAAGTATTTCATTAATTAAAAGAACATTAGAGAGTGGTTCTTTACCGATGGGTCCACATCATGTTCCTCGAACTTTGTTATAGACTCATGCTCAACATGTTGAACACCCTCTAAATCCTGATCTGCAGTTGAAATATGAAAGGTTACATTAACTAATACACCAATTGAAATTAAATATGTTTAAGAGAACATGAGGGTGGTCCTCTTTACCTGATGGGGCCACATCATGTTCCTGATCTTCTCTAGCCTGATCATGCTCAACATGTTGATCACGCTCTACATGCTCTAAAGTTGAAATATGAGAGGTTACATTAATTAATACACCAATTGCAATTAACTATGTTTAAAAGAACTTTAGAGTGGTCCTCTTTACCTGATGGGGCCACATCATATTCCTGATCTTCTTTAGCCTGATCATGCTCATCATGTTGATCATGCTCTACATGCTCTAAAGTACCAGGATGCACACCATGACCTTCATCTGCACGTTTTGCTCCACCCTCACCAGGCTACATTCCAATGCCATGTGCAATATTATCATTGCTTGAATGTTTAAAACAAACAGGCATGTAATTACTTGATGGTGGAAATTAATATTGAATAGATTGCACAAGTATTGAATTTTAAATAAACTTTATTGAGTTTATTTACCTACGTGTTAGATGTAATGGAAGATTGTGTTTTCCCAGTCAAGACTCTTAAGCGTTCAGCCATGACTCCATAGCCTTGCTGGAAGGAAATCTTCAGGTCCTCTTCTGTGGGAACTCTATTGAATTCAGAGCCCTACGTTTTTGTAGAAGATCATGAATTTTGCTTCTATGGTTTGATAAAACCAAAATTGTTTTCAATTTATTATAATTTGGATACAATATTTCATTTATTGATACTTACAATTCGTGCAGCTAATTTCATATAACCACCAGAGCCAAGTTTGTGTTGCCCGTGCTTTTCTAGTCTTGCCTTTGTTGCCTTTGATGTATCAGGAAGCCTATGAAAAGTTTGAAATACGTTATATTATGTAAAAAGAAAGAGTAATTAGTATATAATTACATTGTTGATAGTATCACACATAGAATACTACTTTTTAAAACAAAATTAATGGCATTTCCATAGCATACAAACATTGAGGGCATATAAAACACAGAGTTCAATCCATGAATTATAGAAAATATATTTTTGTTGGTTATATTCATATCGCTGATTACATTGCACAAAACATACTAGAAATGCATAAATATCAGATGGTGACAGTTGTCTATGCTACCACATTTTTCATACATGTCTACCAAAGCATTTTATCAAACAATTCACTGCCTTGCTGCTATGGCTAAAAG
>VDFB02318285.1:0-26459 GCA_007258455.2 Sequoia sempervirens | reverse complement strand
ATTGCAAAAAATTGAACTTAATCAAGGAACTAGCAGCCTTGTTGTTTGGGATTCACAATCTACTTTTGAGAAAGAACAGGGAGAGGCTCAAGTAATTTTGGGACAACGATAGAGACTTTGATAGTAAGTATAAAAGATCTAATTTTGGCATGCTACAAAACAGCAATTCATCATTGTCATCTGATCATGATTGGAAAAGACAACTCTTGGTTTCAACTGAAAATGAGGTACACATTTTATCTTGTTTGGACAGCAAACACACACATGTGCAAAATTTAATTCACAATGCTACTAAGGATCAAAGTGAGCTAAATATTTCAATTTCTGATTTACACATATTGAAGCACTCTTTAGAAGAGGTTAAAACAACTTACTTACACATGATGCATGATTGGGATTTAGCTACTAAGTTTGCAGATGAAACCTTATCTTTGTCTAAGCAGTTAAGGGGAGAGGTTAGTGAGCTCACCATTGAACTCAACTCTACAAAGCTTTCTTTGAAAAGTGTCCAGGAGACACTTCTTGAAGCAAATGATCAGCTTTATGAGACCTAACAATTTAATGAGCAGGAAGGTAGGGAAAGGGCAAACGGAATCAAACAAGTAATGATGGAGCTCGATCACATCTAGGAAGAGTATGACCTTGCTCATTACCCCAGGAAATCTGAAAATATGAGTTCGGATCAGCAAGAGGATTGTTTTGGATTGGGAGTTGAGGATAACCTTTGGTTTATTGATAATCTTTTATTTGAATGGGATGCTGATTTGACTCTTGACAATCCACTTTTCAAGTTGGGAGACGAAGACTAAAACAATTCCAGTGACGCGAGTGGATTCGATTACCAGACTTGGGACCCTGGTGCAGTTTCAAGACACAAGGTGTTGTCACGGAATTGGCATAGTGGGTCTACTTCTAGTATTAATACTGCTGCCCATTCTTCGACCAACTTGCACATGACTCCGACGTCAAACTCGCAAACGAGTTAGATGGTACCCCCAGTTCAACAGTGGAGTAGTTTATGGTTGAGGCTAGATGGCAGAGGTGATTTGATTCCAGGAGAGGACTCTGTTGACACTTCCATGCACATCACTGCTATATCGACAATGGGATTCGAGTTTGATTACCGCTGCCTTTACTTTCTTTCAATGGTTGTGATGTCCCCTTTTAGTGAGCAAATTGATTTTGTGGTTGGGCAAGCCTCGAGGCAACTGGTTATGAGCGTTCATCTGCACACTATTTACCCATTCATTTTTTCCACTCTGGTGAATGACTCTCACTGCAATTACTTCATGGAGATGTTTTGCTTCTTATTTGTTGATGTCTTAATTATTATTGCAGTGGTTTGGGTGAGTTGGTGTGCTTTGAACCATTCTTTTGACACTTGGAGGTTATGTTTTAATGTTATGATTTCAGGTAGCCTCAGCATTGGCTTTATTTGGTTGGTTGATTTCAGAGTTGTGACAGTGGATGACTTGTTTTGCATTTTAATTATCATGTGGAGTCATGCCATGGGTAATCTCTTATGGTTGAGCAGGGTGATTTTCATGGAGACCAGGGATGTGGCTGGCAGTGAGTTTATTGACGTATCCTTCTCAGAGTTGCTATGGTAGGGCATACTCCATGACATTGATTTCAGTCCCTTCAGGTTTTTCAATTTAGGCCTTGATGATCTTATTTCTCTAGTGGTCCAAGATAGGAGAGTGCAGTTTGGTGACATTGGTTACTCTGTTATGATCAGTGTGGCGCAATTTCAGCATGGTGTCATTTTTCTGAGACTTACTTGGAACCCGAGAATCACATTGAGTTCTAGTGCAACATGCGTTTGGGATGAGTGAGCCAGTGTGGATTTTCTCGAGTTTACTCTAGTGGCATCTCCGTTTGGTTCTTTTGAGGGACTTACTTTTGAGGAGTGGATCAAGTTTTGGTGGTATTTTTTCATTCTGCTTGCAAGTGACTTTCAAGAGGCTTCATGTGTTGACACCTTGCAGGACAGGGATTTGAGTAGTTGGAGCTACAGACCACCTAGAATTATTTGGGACCCAGGGATCATTTCGAGTTTCAGCATGCATTTGGATGTGGATTGCAGGGCTCACTAGCATTGCTTGAGGACAAGCAATCTTTGGGAAGGGTGGACTGTAATGTCCCCATTTTACGACGTCCTCTTTCAGTTAGGGTTCGATTCAAGTACACTTACTATTTTTAGTAAGTGCTTTTTTTAGCAGGGGGTTTGGTACAGTGCTTCGGTCTTTGGTGAGCCTTCTTGAGCATCTCAGTCTCTCTCCGACTCATGTTTCAGGGCGCAATTTACTATTTTTAGGACTTTCTAAAAATAGTAAGTCAATTAGGGTTAGCCGTACCAGGTTAAGATAGGTCTCTGCAACACTTATTCAGTCAATACAAATTTCTAAGGTTGAATCATTGGAAAAAATTGAAGAATGTTTCGAAAAGTGAGCTTAAATAAAGTGACTTTATATCTTTTAATTAAAGGGGTCATAAGGGGGTCACTTTTTAAAAAAGACCATGGACGCCTAGCACATTAACTTAAGTTGTTTTTAAAGTTACATTTTATATTCTCATCTCGAGGCGCCTAAGTATGAAGGAGAAAGTATTTAAAAATAAATTAAAACCAAAAGCCTTTGTTTTGGTGTGGATTCTAGGGTTGCTTGGCCGCCCTAACTTGTCTTTCTCATAAAAGTTCATTTTGGAGGCTTATTTTCATTATGGATGTTTGGATTTGATTTGGCCGTACGGTTCTCTTGAAGCTTGGGCTTTGAGGGTTTTGGATTGACTTGCTGAGACGAAAGCCTCTGCAAGGACACCTTTCTTTGTGTGTGAAAGACCACATCAGGAGAGGATATTGGAGGCTTCACATAGGAGCTTCATTCGAGCTTCAAAGTTGCAGATTACAGAGATTATGAGGAAGATTTATCAATACTTTTGATGGGTTATTAGTTGTTAGTTGGTGTAGTTTGATAGTCTTTTCAGTTGGTGTGTTTCCTTGAAGTTTTGGTGAGTTTTGAGGGCTTTCCTTGTGTAATGTCCCTTGCTAGTGTTGGTGTAATTTTTCAGTTTTAGCTCTTGGACATTTCGTCAAACGCTTTACTTGCAACTTCTTGAACTGTTGTATGTTGTTTCTTTTGTGTTTTTGAATGCATATAATGTTAACAAGTGCAATAAGACTCCAAAACTAATCTTGCCAATGATGAGCAAAGTATTAAGATATGATATGCAAGTTCTATATTGATTTGCAATGCATTTGATACAATTACAAGTAAGGCAAATTGTCAAACACTTCCAATGGCATTTCTACAAACAATTTATAAGCAACCCTGGTTTCCTTGTATTTTTCATTGCAAATGTGTCATGTCCCCAATTTAGAGCAATAAGGGGAATATATTAAATTAATTACTTATAAGGTTTTTAAAAATAAAATATTAAAAAGTAACCTTATATTTAATTAATTTAATATTAAAGTGACTAAAAATAAAATAATATTAAAAAAAGTCACTTAAAAGAATAAAATAATAATTTATTCTAGAAGCTTCTTGAAATCTCTTGTCAATTCTTTATAAGGGGCTTTTGGAGGGCATTTGAGATATCCTAGAGTCAATTACATTTTTTGAATATTGGAGAGCTGAATGCTTGTCACAGTTGGAGAAGTAAAATTCTCTTAGTTTGCTAGTTTCGATTGTGTGACACCAACCCTAGCTAGTTGGGAGTGGAGGTTATCTCAGACTTTCACATTGATGCAAAATTTAGTGGCTTCATAGCCAAATTTTGAGGATTGTGGAGAAATCGATTCAAAGAAGATAATTTGTAGATTTAATGTTCATTTTTAATAATCAAGTTGGAGGAAATTGATAAAGTACTATTGGAGGGGTTTGGTGGAAGATTTTGTGAATTTGCACTTAGCCGCTACAATGCCGCTACAGTGACACGAACAATAGTGTATGCAGATTTTTGCTCATTGTGGCTTCATAGTGCATCGATTTTCTTTGTGCATTTGAGCACTCCTCTTTTGAAGGCTGGGCAATCATTTTAGGAGTGTTTGGGAGTTGGAAGAAGGCTGCAATAATTTATTTTTGAGTCTGATATTCTACAGCAGGGGTGGCACTTGGATGGACATATATGTTGTTTACTCATCATTGAAGCACCTTACCATTATGGGTATTTGAGCAATCAGTTTCTAAGAACTTGGCAATCATTTCAAGTGTTGTTTGAAGGCTGAGGGGGCTGTCTACATTTTATACTGAATGCTGCAGTACTAGAACAGGGGCGGCACCTTTTTGGGAGCTTGTTCCTTCATGTGTGAGGGTCCTTCAATGCTGCTACAGGCATCTACTTGCTTGCCACTCCACCAACAACATTTCAGCATTACATCACAGGTTCTTTTTAGTGTATATTGACTTCTATGCATAAATACAAGTCTGAAGTATTGTGGCAGCCATTAGGGCTTTTTGATAAGACATTTATCTATTGAACATTGTGATCAGATTGTAATCAGCTTATGCATCATTGAATATGAAAGAAGTATGAGATGCATATGATATGTTGGTTAAAATATCTTCTTGCTGTAGGTGTTCATTTGCTTAAGAAGGTTGCTCGCCAAGTGTTTGCATTAATGTCCCTTGGTTGTAGATGCATATTACCTTGCATGACAAGTGTTTGATCAAATGCCTAATGTTGTAGACGTTCTTATCAGACCATAGGATGAAAGATAAGTGTTTGTAGAAATATTCTTAGCATTGTAGATGCTTATCATACATCAATTACAGTCATATGCTTGCAAATTTAAATCATATTAGGTGCTGCAACCTAATTCCAGTCATCTTAGTTTGCATAATTAGTTGTAACAGCATTGCATATTGCATCCCAAATCATAAAAAGGCACAAAAACAAAGTAAACAACAGCAAGTCAGGTTGTGGGCAAAGTGTTTGACAATATTCCTTGAGCTTCATACAACTTTTTAAACGCAGATTTCTCAAGGGATACTTCAAAATGCAACCCCAAGACTTCATTGCTTACATCCATTTGCCTTCAAGATGACAACTTTACAATGATAAAATGACAATTTCAATGCAAGTGCAGACTCACCTATATTTATCTGAGAATACCAGCTGCTGTAATAATGACAATGCAGTGATTTACTGTCTTAGCACTACAATGATAATAAGCTTGTTGGACAGCAACTACTTGACTGCTACAAAACCTAAATGACAATGCAATGCAAATTTAGAAAGGAACCTGGAGGATCGATAATCTGGAACAATATCTTCAGATTGGATGGCAACGCCTGGATTGTTGAGGAAATGCTATCTTGCCCGGCCAAGTTCAAATATGGATGTTGTCTTCAAATACTAAGCACACAAAACATTTGCAGCACTAGAAATCCCGAAATACATCTATCTTTATCTGCCATCAAAACCTAATACAGAGTGCTCGATGAAGTTTCTTCCCTTACTCTTGTGATCACCGAACTTGAGTATTGATGCGGATTGAATGTTTGAAGTTGTGCTTCTTCAGTTCACAATTCCTTCTGGGAATATCGACTTGGATGATAATCTTTGTTTGTCTTTACTCCAGTATGTTGCGATTCTTATTATATCTTTCTTGCTGACTCAAACTCAGCTCCACGACGACAAAATCTGGCATTTTATGTTGAGTTCGAATTCCAAACTCAATATCGGCCCCACTCTTAAATACTTGTCTCCTTGAATATTTTACTAAGGGTGGCTTCCTTAATGCTAGTTCAGATTTGTCTTCTTCAACATATAATACTCTCCACCTGTGAGGCAATGTTCACTGACTCCTTCCAAATTATCGCGTCCACTTTAATATTCCCTCATTCTTCAATTTCCTTGTCTCATTCAAATATCAACTTAGCTCCTATGAATACATTGTTCTTGTCTTTAGTTAAATTTGTCTTATCTGCTCTGCCACGATTTTGACTCTTTCTCCAGCAAAGTCTGTGCCAGAAATCTACAAATCGAATATATTTTGGATAATGTTTAATTTTCCCAAAGTTGCCATGATAAGGAGAAGCCATGGCCAATATAATATTTGAAAATCCACTTCCTTGCCCAAAGTAATTTTCCCGTCAATGTTATTTATTTTCCCCATATGTTATTCAAAAGATAACCTTACTTTTCCAAATAATATTCAGAAATTATAACTGAAAATACTTTTAATGTCTGAATAATAAACTTATTTTGAAGATATAAAATATTAGCTCAATAAATGCAATAATAAAACAGCTATTGCATTAATAGAATTCTCAATCAAATTTGCAATAATACATCAGCTATTGCAAATAAATACTTAGCTCCTCAGACAAGCTGAATACAATCTTTTTCTCTAAATTTGGTCGAAGACCATTAAATTTGCAACAATACCTCAATTGCTGCAATGAACTCAGCTAGGGCAGTAATACAACAGCTACTACACCTGTAGAATTTCCTCAATGAAGCACAGATTGGACATCTGATTGAAGCCCACAATTAACAATAATTCAGCTTATAGTTTCACAGCCTCAAAATTGCATAACCAATGAGAGTTTTCATTACCAATGGCTAGAAATGGCAAAAACCCTAGCTGGCTTCCTCACCAACAATAACATCAAAGCAAGTATCAATTCTTGTATAACTCAAATGGCTTGCCCTCAACTCCTTATATAGAATTTTCATCCACCTCCAAGAAGCTTCTAGAATAAAATATTATTTTATTATTTAAGTGACTTTATAATATAATATTTATTTTAAGTCACTTAAGTTACTTTATTATTAAATTAATTAAATAATAAGTCATCCCTTTTGATATTTTTTTTTTTTTTGGAACAACTTAATAAATAATTAATTTAATAATCCTCCAAATCGGGGACATGACACCTTAGTGCATCGACTTTGTTGGCCTGAAACCTCCTTTTGGCTCGTAGCTTCATATTAAACAGGGATATCATTGTGGGTATTTGCTTGGAGGCTTCCTCTCTTAAGGGCGATTCAGCCAAGCACAAGAAGTGATTTTTCAGTGAAGCCATTGTTTTTCTAAAGCAGGTTGCCCTATCTCATGGTGGCGCCCTTCTTGAGGCACTTTCCAGACTTTGATGTTTGTTCATTAGAAGACTCCTCCCAAAGGCGTCTCTCCCTCAAGCACATGAGAACGCTGGTTTGATCACTATTACTAAGAAGACATTACTTGGTTGCAGCAAGGCATTTCCAAGTCTGAAAGGTATCTCAAAAAAATTCTGATAAATTTTAATGTATGTCTGAAGCGGCCATATTGGTGTTGAAAACCTCAGAGTATACCAGAAAATGTATAGGTTATTTCTATGCCATTGAGGACTGATTTTGTGTAAAGATCTCTGGCTGAAATGCCAAAACAACACAAACAATATTCCCAGATTTGAAAAAATAACTCAAGGTCGTAATTTGCTTCAGTTGGAAATTTAACTCAACTTGCCCACAATTATTAAATTCTCACAATGCGAAATCACAAACAAAAAATTCTGAACAAACTCAGAAAATTGGAAAATGAATAGATATTTATTATGACAAAGAGGTTTACTGGCAGTGGCAATACAAAGAATTGTCTTATAGGCTGGAGGAAGCCTTCGATGATGTTCACATAAGTCCTGGGTCTGCGCGATAAACCTTTAGTCGTGAGAATTTTTACAAGGAATGCTCGATCTCCTTATGTTGCTAGTGCCCCAATCGGTGAATGATTTATTCCGTTGCAGAATGAAGCCAAGGGATCGGTCTCTGAGATTTCTGTGAGTGTCGATGATCGCCTTCTAGATTGTTTGGAGGCCATTGACTTAGTAGTAGCGTCGGCATCTATAACTGATGCCTTCAATGTTTCTGGTGTGGGAAATGAATTTGGTTTGGTGCAAACGTTGGAGTATCCCATGATGACTTTTCCTGCTTGGGAGAACAAATGAAGAGCTTCGGCCAGAGTTGTAAGGCTCGACCTGATTGGGCTTGTCGACTCCTCCCAGTATCTTCCTTCTAGGTTCGCTGACATCCAGATAAATGAATACGCTTCACTTGTTCAAGTCACCAATCCTCAAGTCTAATTGCCACCTACAGCCCAATCAAGAGAATCTTGTGACTTATGAGAAATGGTGGAGTGAGTGTGCAAGATAATACTATGACACGAAACTCCCAAGCTGACACTACGTGCTCACCTGGTTGCCACGCATGGATAGCTACGCTTCCACCAATATTGGAAAAGACACAAGTCCAAATTCTGTGATGATGAAAGACAGGAAATGAGCTCACATATATACTAGCTGATAAGCCAAATCCAAGAGGTCAGCCTCAATTAGGAAATACAAATTCAAATTTAATTCAAACTAAATTAGGCGCCAACATAAGCATGTCGGCCAAAATATTAAGTATATTTAGTATTTCTTTAATTATTATTTAAGTGTCAATAAACACTGTTTGGCATAGGTCGTCCCAAGACTCAAATCGGATTTGGGACATTACAGTTCCCTCCCTCAGATTGTTGTTGGTCCTCCAACAACCTAAAATTAGGATGCTCAAAGATCTCCACTCCTTCCCATGTGGCGTCTTCAACGGGCAGATTTTTCCACTTCACCAAATACTTGGGGTTAGTCTTATTCCTTAGCCGCTTCTCCCTCACATCTAACACCGTCTCCAGTTCCAAAATGAGTTTCCCTTCGTCATCAAGTGGTGGCAGCTCCATGGAAGGTGTGATCTGCTGTCCCAAGGCCTTTTTGAGGCAAGAAACATGAAAGATATTGTGAATTTTGCTCCCTGGAGGCAGCTCTAGCTCGTATGCAACCTCCCCAATCCTTCGTGTGATCTTGAATGGCCCATAAAATCTTAGCTTCAACTTTTCGGCTCCATTCCCTTTAAGGGATGACTGTCGGTGGAGCTACAACCACAAGTAAACCATGTCACCAACCTCAAAAACCCTCTCAATCCTTCGCTGATCTGTGTATAGCTTTTGTTGATTTTGGGCACACTGCAAATTTTCCTTCAATGAACTCATTATGCCTACACTCTGCTCTACCATGTCTCTAGCACTCAAAACTCTACTATCTGCAAGAATCAGATTCATGAAAGAAGTGGCCTCATACCCATAGAGTGCTTTGAATGGGGACATTCCAATGGACATGTGATGCATGGTGTTCTAGCAAAACTCTCCAAGATGTAGCCATTTCACCCAAGTTAATTGTTGCCCTGTCACATAGTTCCTCAAATATCCTTCAATCCTTTTATTTACGATTTCCGTTTGTCCATTTGTTTGCGGATGATAGCAAGTGTTGGGCGTCAACTCTATGTGTGCCAAACGAAAGAGTTCTTAACAAAACAAGCTAATAAACCTGCTATCCCTATCACTCACAATGTTTCTTGGCAGCCCATGTAGCCTAAAGACTTCTCTAAAAAACAAATATGCAACTTGAGGAGCCTTAAATTCTTAAGTAATAGCATCAAAATGAGCATATTTGGTGAGCCAATCACCACAACATAAATACAATCTTTACCTTGCACCTTTGGGAGTCCAGTGATGAAATCCATAGATATGCTCTCCCATTTTTTATCCGGATTAGGCAATGGCTGCGACAAACCAGCTGGTAACACATTTTTTGTTTTATTTTGTTGGAACACCACACATTCTTTCACATGCTGCAAAATATACTTTTTCAGCCCCTTCCACGAGAAACGTTCCCTCACTTGTTTGTATGTCTTGTAAAATCCGGGATGGCCAGCAAGAGGAGTGTCATGGAAAGCTCTCACAATCTTATCCTTAAACTTGGAGTGTGGTACAAAATACACCTGGTTCTTGTAGAGGATGAGATCTTCAACCACTTTGTACCTATCATCGATTACTTTTCCTTCCAAAATATCATTAGCAAATGAATCTCTAGCATACTCAGCTATAATGCTTACCCTCCAATCAACAGATATATTAGTCATAGAACAAAGTTCAGGCTTCCTAGAGAGAGCATTCAATACCACATTGTTCTTTCCCATCACATATTCAATATCAAAATCATAGGCTTGAAGTTTGCTTACCCATTTTTGTTGTCTATCGTTCAAATCACGCCGATTGAGGAAGTACTTCAAGCTGTTATGGTCTGTTTTCACCACAAACTTTCTGCAAACTAAGTATGTCTAAACTTTGCAAGGGCGTGCAAGATAGCCAACATCTCCTTATCGTAGATGGAGAAAGCCTTCTCTGAATTTGTGAGTTTTCTACTCTCATATGCTATGGGGTGCTTATTTTGCATCAATACCGCTCCAATACCTTCTCCTGAAGCATCACACTCAAGTACAAAAGGTGATGAGAAATCTGGAATAGCCAAGATGGGACACGAACTCATTACCTCCTTGAGTTTGTCAAATGCCTGTTGTGCTATGGGACTCCAAGAGAAAGCTCCTTAGTCAGGTTAGTCAAGGGTGCTGCAAGCTGGGAGAATCCCTTCACAAATCTTTTGTAATAGCTACAAAGGTCTACAAATCCTCTCAATTGTGTCAAATTATTGGGCCTGGCCCAATCCTGAATAGCCTTGATCTTTTCTTCATTAACGCTAACCCCTTGAGCGCTAATCTTATGGCCCAAGTACAAAATCTCAGTCATCCCAAACTCACATTTTGACATCTTAGCATAAAACGAATTCTTCTCGATAATGCCAAGCACCTCTTCTATATGCCTTAGATGATCTTCCCATGTCTTACTGTAGATTAAAATATCATCGAAGAAAACCAACACAAATTTCCTCAACTAAAGAATGAATACCTGATTCATACACGACTGGAACGTAGCAGGGGCATTGGTCAATCCAAACGGCATCACCAAAAACTCATAATGCCCATAATGGCATTTGAAAGCTATTTTATGCACATCCTTATCCTTGACTCTAATTTGATGGTATCTTGAACACAGATCAATCTTGGAGAAGTACCCTACTCCATGTAGCTCATCTATCAACTCATTGATCCTGGGAATAGAGTAGTAGTTCTTGATTGTCTTCTTGTTGAGGGCTCTATAATCGATGCACATCCTGAGTGTCCCATCCTTCTTTTTGACCAACACCACCAATGAGGCGAAAGGACTCAAGCTTGGCCGTATGTGACCCATATCCAACAATTCCTTGATGGCCTTCTCGATTTCTTCCTTGTACATCCTTGGATGACAATATGGAGTCATGATAACCATTTTGGCTCCTTCTTCAAGCTCTATCCAATGCTGAAACCCCCTATCTAGCGCAAATCCTGATGGAATCTTACGAAACACCTTGAACTTTTTGTTCAAGATAGTTTGAATATCAATGGGAAAAGTTTTTTCTTCTTTCGGTGGACTAGTGTCCGTGATCAAGCACTCTGCTGCCCAAGCTACCTCACCTCTACGAAAATCTCGTTCCATCCATTTTGCTGAAACCACCATAGGACCATCACGAGAGAGCCCCTTGAGAACAACCTCTTTCCCATCATGTTTAAATTTCAGCTCCATGGTTTGATAGTTGGTGATGTACTCCCCCAAAGAATGAAGCCACTGAACTCCAAAAACTATATCTGTGTCACCGATGTCGACAACATAGAAATCATCCCTCATCTTGTGTCCTAAAATCAACTCCATTTGTTGAATACGCCTAGTGCAAGAGGGGATGTTTCCTCCCGTGACTGCCACGTCAAACCCTTCAAAGTCCTCTACCCCCAAGCGCAGCTTAGCAACTATCTTCGTGTCAATGAAATTATGAGTAACTCCGCTATCTATCAGCACTGTCACTCTCTATCCTCGGAGAATTCCTCGAACACGAAGGGAATTATATCGTGGTGCCCCTGAAAGTGCAGCAAGAGTATTTCCCATGGGACCCCCTTCTATCACGACCTTTCTCCCTCATTAGTGACCTCCTCATTGCTCCCTTCTTCTGCTTCATCATCGGAAACTACTTCAATGTAATAAACTTGACCTCTCCCTTGAAATTTGTGATGATCATTCCATTTTTCTTTGCAATGGTAACACAAACCCTTCCGACGAAGTTCATTTCTTGACATTTCGGTTCCATTCGGTGGTGGATTCGAATTCTTAGAGAAAGGCTTTCTTGGCTGCCCTGCTGGTGTGCTCCTGACAATCGGTTTGCTCTTCTTGGTGGAGTCATCTAGACTTAAAGCCCTCCGGATAGCCTCCTCTAATGTTACTGGCTCAAAAGCTCTCACCAACCCTCGAACTGAATCAGATAGGCCTTCAATGAAAAAGAATGTGAGCCTTCTGTCTGAGACATCTGGTATCATCACAGTGAGCCTCTGAAACTCTGAAACATAATATCCATAGTGCCCACCTGCTTCAATCTTATCAATTCCTGAAAGAATGCCTCCGGATCTTTCCTATCGAATCAGTCCATCAACTTTTATGTGAAATCAGCATAAGTCTTCACAAGCCCGAATCCTTGGGTCACAATACCATGGTGCCACCATTCATGTGCCAAGCCCTCCAAGTGCAATATGGTGAATTTGATAGCTTCACCTTCTGTCATGGGGCTGAGAGAAAAATATGTGTTCAATTTATGAATCCATGAGTGTGTCGTCACCTTCCCTGAGCCATCAAATGTCAGAAGTGAAAGCTTGCTGACCTTGTTCTGCAAATCCTTAATCATCCGTTGAGGACGCAGTCTCCCATCGCTTCCAAACTCTCTCCTAGCTATGATGAATTGTACAAGTGGAATGGCAGCCTGTGCATCAGCATCTAGCTTTGTGTAGTCCTAGACAATGGTGCTGAAGCTGAGATGTTCTTTGTTACATCCCACCCTAGTGACTTATATACACTCTTATTTTGCTTGCTTTAAGAATGATTGAATGTTGCAAATGTTGTGTATTTATGCATAAAAGATGGAAATCTTATGATTTTGCTATGAAAACGCAATGGGATATGTACTATGTTTATTCCTAGATGTTCATACTGTGGTGAACTTAGAAAGGAAGTTTATATCTTACAGTAATTGAGTAGATTGAAATATGTTTTGATCATTAATGAGATGATAGTCTAATCCTTCTTCGTTTGTTGGAGTTGGATACAGGATAGCGTTCCGCAATGCTCGGGAGAAGGGAAGTATCATCTGAGTAGAGAGGTAATGTTGTATGTACCCTAGAATCGCCATCTGAGCTAAGGTTGGTCTCAGGATCTAGTTAACCCTGGAAGTGAGTATTTGGCACCCTGTCGTCGTAGGTTATCGAGTGAACCTTGAGTGGGTTTGTCATCGGTGTTATTAGGGGTAAGAAATCCGGTTCTTTTATCTCTTTGGTCTTTGACTTGCTTAACTTGGGTTTCGTGTTCGATAATCGTACCGTTGAGAGTAACCTTGCTTGGTAAGCTTATAAATATATATATAATAATAATAATAATAATATTATTATTATTTATTTTTCCTAGTAAACTAAATAATGTTTATATTGAATATTAAAAGGATTTATTTTATATAAATATGTTTTTAATTATTGATGGTGATAGTGAATCTAGTCCATCTTGAGTTGGACGTTTTTATAATTAAATAAACTTATATATAAATTTATCATCTCGTATTTGTCCTAAGATGAGTTTAGCCGTCTAAACTTTGTAAGCAAATATTCTCCTTGTTATCGATTCAGAATAATTAGCCACAAAGAATGACGTGGCTTTATTTCGAAGAAATCATTCGGAAAAATTGGGTTTTGAGGAGCTACGTGAGAAGTGGGAATCGTGCGTCTTGTCTTTGGCCATTTTCGAATTTGGTTATGATGCATTAGCTTTGTTTGTGCATTATTCGGGGGAAGTGGCAAAGGCATTCGCCATAGATTTGCTTCCTTGTGATCTTTGAATTCCGAAAAACGCGTTCATGGAAGGCATGGAGGGAAGAATGCGGCAAGGTAGTTTCGATAACTACCTGGGACGATTATCCGAGGACGGGATATCTTTTGTGTGGTATTCTTTGGTAAAAGGAAGAAGATACGGAACAGGAAATAGAGAAGAGGAAGGGTTTTCAGGAAAGGAACTTATCTCCTGAAAATAGACGGTTCAGAAGGAGCACGGGGATCCATAAAAGGCAGAGGCGTTTGGAGTAGAGAGCATAACAGTTAAGTGACTATTGTGTTGGCTTCATTTGAATTCGTTGTCGACCAAGGCTTCTATCACAAGCACATAACTTATTTAAATTTTGTTGTTGAAAATAAGATATGCATATGAGTGTCATGCTATGAAGCTAATGAAATACTCATAAGAGTTGTAGTCTTCTGCATTGTATGACTGAATGTTATATTCTTTCTTTCTGTCTGAGTTTCCAGAGAAAGAAATTTGGAGTGTTGCTAGCAGAATTCTTCCTTAATATTTAGTCTTTAAATTTCTGGTAAATATGTATGGAATCTAGCGGAAACAACTCTTTGATGAAGAATTTCAATATAAGAGGAAAGTAAATTTAAATGAAGAAGATTGCTTGGTCTATTGCTGGTTGTTAGGAAAGAATAACTAGTAAGGAATGAACTGTTTTCTTGCCGTTGTGCTCTCTTATGATAGACGTATTGTGTTAAGGGTCTTTGGCTTATAAAGAGCTTAAACTTCTTTTTAATTCTGTTGGAAATACTATTGATTTATAAAGTATGAATTTGGTAGTATAAATGGTAAACTCATATAGAGTTAGGTGAAGGGAAAGTTGATTCCTTGAGTCATGACCTGTTGAGCAGTAGGGTCTGGAAACGGAACATAATATGGAAACAAACTGTAAACTGATAGATGTTAGTAAATATACGCTGCTAACAATCAGCATCACCTTGATGACTTATGACAGCTTCAAAGTAAGAAGCCAATGAGTATAAAGGGTATACTTCTTTATGAAAAATATGTGAACTTTAACTTAGCAGAATTAACTCAGAAGAGTTAGTTGAGCTCATGTAATGACTGTATAATCTGAAACTCTCTATTCTTAGCAATCTGAGGCTTATTGTTACTGGTCTTTTAAGTAATAGTTTAGTATCATTAAAACTATACATGTTTGGTAGATGAACATATGGGTATGCAATCTTTGCAGTAACCCTAGTTCTAGAATTTCTAGACACACGTGGCAGGCAGCCAAGAAGTGTGAGTTAAGGGTAGATAAACCTTGGGTAGGACATAAATTTATGCCCTAGGACAGGTGTTCAGACTTGAGTAAGTAACGGAGAAGTAATCTCCAGAAGCCCTAGTTAAAGAAAGCTTTTCCAAGTCGAGCAGGGTGGGTGAGTAGCACAGTAGTGCAATGCTATGGCCATAGTAGGGCAGATGCCACTGACTGCTCCTAACACTCACATGTAACTCAGATATCTAGCTAGCCAAAAATGTCGGCTTAGTAGGAAGGATTCCTTAGTAGTCAAGCAGTGCCAGTTAGATAGGGTTCAGCCACCAAAGCTCAAATGGCTATTTGAGGGTTTTTCCAACATCACCTTTCGCAAGAAGGGCAAGGCCCCCTTCCAGTAGGAAGGTGTGCGCGGGGGACTGAACAAGTCTGTGGTTGGAGGTAAAAGCACTCAGATGATGCTTCCCTCAATTCTTCAGTTGGCAAGCCGAGTCTTGGAAGACGCCGAACAGATGAGGACTTCTTAACCTTACTCTTGTACTTGCTTTGTACTTAATTTGAAATGTAAACAGATCTCTCATATTAAACTGTAGTGTAAACTTGATTACTTTTATCATTGAAATTGCTGTACTGTAATGTTCAAAAAAAAAAAATGCTCTCAATGATGCATAGATGTTTATTGTTTATTGTACTTTGATTTGAGTTCTAACATTCTTCCTCATGTGTTGCTTCAACACTAGGCAAGCATGCAGGCTAAGAAAATTTGTGAGTTGACTCCTTTGATGTCCTATCGTGCTCCCCTCTTTCAAAGTGTTCATGATTCCCTTCTTCAACCATGTTGGACCCTGATTTGTTGTTACTGGCGGACACATTTTGCAGCATTTGCATCAATGCTTGATTTGTCTAATTTTGTTGCTCCATGACGGCCCTTAACTCCTTATTACAAGGAATGCCCGATCTCCTTATGTTGCTAGTGCCCCAATCGGTGAATGATTTATTCCGTTGCAGAATGAAGCCAAGGGATCAGTCTCTAAGATTTCCGTGAGTGTCGGCGATTGCCTACTGGATTATCTGGAGGCCATCAACTTAGCAGTAGCATCAACGTCTACAACTGATGCCTTCAATGTCTCTGGTGTGGGAAGTGAATTTGGTTTGGTGTGAACACTAGAGTATCCCATGATGACTTTTCCTAGTTGGGAGAACAAATGAAGAGCTTCGGCTAGAGCCCTAAGGCTCAGCCTGATCAGGCTTGTCGACTCCTCCCAGTATCTTCCTTCTAAGTTCGCTGACTTCCAGATAAATGAATACACTTCACTTGTTCGAGTCTCCAATCCTCAAGTCTTTGATCACCACCTACAACCCGATCAAGAGAATCCTATGAGTTATGAGAAATGGCGGAGTGAGTGTGCAGGATAATACTATGACACGAAACTCCCAAGCTAACACTACGTGCTCACCTGGTTGCCACACATGGATAGCTACACTTCCACCGATATTGGCAAAGACACAAGTCCAAATTCCGCGATGATGAAAGACAAGAATGAGCTCACATATATACTAGCTAATAAGCCAAACCCAAGAGGTCGGCCTCAATTAAGAAATACAAATTCAAATTTAATTCAAACTAAATTAGGCACCAACATAAGCATGTCGGCCAGAATATTAAAGTATATTTAGTATTTATTTAATTATTAGCTAAGTGTTAATAAACATTGTTTGGCATAGGTCGGCCCAGGACTCAAATCGGATTTGGGACATTACATTTTGCAGTGAGTTTGGTTGCTGGAAAACAAGGTGGATAAAGGCAAAACCCTAGGTACAGTTCGTAGCATTTGGGACCCTTGAATGCTGCTGCTATGCTGTGTATTCAGGTCTGATAAATCACCATCAGATTGTTATTTTTTCCTATTGTTAGTCTAGTTATTAATAGATGTTAATTCTGAGTTTGGGAAGGCTGAAACTATCCTCTTGCAAGTGTTTAGAGTTATTATCTTTTCATTCTGTTATCACATGATTGCCTTATGAGAACAAACAAACAAACAAATAAAAAAAAACACAGAACCTTGCAAATTAGCAGTTGGAGAGAACAAAAAAAAACCTATGTTACACCACCGTCGGGGACAGGGGGACGCCGAAACGGGGGGACAGGTTTCCGGGACGGGGGGACAAAGGGGCCTCAATTTCGGGACGGTGGGGGGACGGCGGCGGGGGGGCGGGGGGTGTATATACTATATACTATACATATGGTACGTAAAATGCTAGTTATGGAAAGATGTATAAGACTATTAAGAAGTAAAATAGCAAAATTGCAAATGCCAAATTGAAATACTAAATAGTAAATACTTGAACATTGAACATTGAACAATGAACATTGAAGTTTTCAATATCAAATTACTAATGAGAAATTAGAATAGAATACTCAATACTACAATTGTCGAACTAGCAAATGATATCAAAAATATCTAATCATAAAGATGATTACAATGAGTAGCATGATATCAAAACAAGTACAAATCAAAATGTCAAATAATAAAAAAATGTGTTAATTTCTTTTTTAAACCATGGGATTTAAGTTGTTGTCGTGGGGGACGCCTGGGCATCCCCGGGACGCTCGAGGGACGCACAGGCGTCCCCCTCAGCGTCCCGGGGACGCTGCGACTTCCCCGCATCCCCGGCGACGAGCCACCAAAACTGGTGGCGCCGCTGGAAACTTGGGAACGCCGTCCCCAAGTCTCAGGGACGTCCCCGTTTCGGGGACGCTCGGGATTTAGGGGGGGACGCGTCCCCGAGGTACACTAAAAAAACCAAAAAAAATAAAATTGGGGGTTGATTATTACATAAATGGTACCATGTGCAAGAATGTTGGTTCGAATGTGACTTATAAAGGTAACCAAGGTCCAGCAAGTGCTAAGGAACATTAGGAACCATACAAAGGAAGGGATTCTCTCGCTTTAAAAAGGCTTAGGTATCCCATCCAAAAATATGGCTTCAAGATTGGAATATGCGAAGATTTATGGCCTAATAAGGAAAGGGGGACCAACCCAGTTTGAGTCCAAACTGGTTCCTAAATCATAGCCAATTACTTGTAATAAGAGAAAAGAAGTCTCCTTGAGAAATTGAGACCACCAAAAAAATTCAAACTGCTTCTAAAATTCAGATGAAATATGGTTGCATGTGCCCTTCAAGAGTGAAATCGGGTTTTCAATCATCTTGCAAAATATATAACTGGTCTAGCTGCAAACGCCATGGTTACAATCAAGAAGCTTTCCCCCATTGAAGCTATTATACACAATTAGAGTCCCTCATCATGGATGATTTTAATCCTGATGGTTAAGTCTCTTACAAATATGAATGAGCTTAGGGAACTGTAGAACCCAGAAGGCATAAATCAGATTGAAAATATGTTGATATAGTGAAATGAGTTTGGAGAAGGGAAACCCTACACATCTAACATGGTGATGTTAAAGGGGTGGAAAGGAACAAATCCCCCTTCATGATTTTAATCCCTTCAAAAAACCTAACAGCTTCATTTTTTTAATGCAAGTTTCATCATCGGAAGTCAAGCTGCATTGATTCTTTATGAAGGTGCATACCAAAAATGAAATTTGGAGCTAGATTTAAAATTCCAGCATGCTTGTTGTCAACTAACCTGAGGTGTTTGTGTGATATGTGGATCCCCTTGCTTTGTAATCATGACCAAAATATACGGAAAAATGTCAATAGAGTAATTTGATACTAGTGGAGATTACATTTCATGTGCCAAGCTACTATGCCATGGTATTTAAAGACATTCCATGTGAACTTGATTTCATAAGGAGATAATAAGAAGATCAAATGTAATTGACTAATAATAATTGGAGCACACTTCAATTCAAAAAGGCAATAAAGGAATTGAATCTCCTTCATCCTCATATATGACATATGCATGTCTGCAAAGGTTATCTTCAACCTTTTCCATTGCCATTAATTTAGTCCAACAAAGGGTTTGACCTAGGAGAACCCATTCACCTACTGAGGCAGCAGGCTCCTCAACAATGTCTCTGAACATCACCTTGACGAATTTAAATACCAAGAAGACGAAGGCATGTTGCTTTTTAGGCTCGCATTCTATCAAATCAGTCCCACATCTCTCAGATCAAATCTGCACAGCAGATCAGGTTCACAGCAGTACAGGTCCATCTCAAGGGGCTCAAAATTAATCCATAGGGTTTTCTATGACAGTTCAGACTCAGACATTCATCATACCAAGGAAGTTAATTTTCTGATAGTGGCAAATTGATTAAAAATGACATCAGCAACAACTAATCATCATTGACCTAATCCACATATTTTATTATTGCATTTATTTAATTTCAACTATCAAGTTCCAACTCTATTATATAAGTTATTTTTTGTGCTTATTGATTGCATTTATAATTTTATTTAATTAGGCTAGATAGTCTGGGAAAAGTATTTATTTTTCTTACTATAGTATATGCAAACAATCAAACAAACAAGGAGCCAGAACCCAGAAGGAAAAACATAGTTTAGCTGGAAGGCAATAAAGGCAATAAATCTAAAACCGCTACTTAATTAAGCTAAATCTCCATTCCTTAGATTTACTCTGAGCTGAAAACAGGCGAAAATTTCCCATTCTGCAATAATTCGAAACTCACTAATGATTATCATTCTCAGCTACACCATATATATATATATGTGTGGACTGTTGGTCATTCAGAGCATCCCTTTGGCTTTTCATAATGAAGGTGGTGTTTCTGGGACCAACTAAAAAGGTACACATGGTTAGCATCAATCCTGGAATAAGATTTGCCATAAAGAAACAAAACCAACGAAGCAAGGAGAGAAAACGATAAAACATGAATGCTTTTCAGATTTCTAATGGTAGACATTATTTGGTTTTTATAATCTAGATACACTGTGTCGATCCACATTTAGGCTCCCATTCTTTCTTATCACCTCTAAAATGTCTACAGTGATTGCATAAGAAGGAGTTTAATTTTGATTTATCCTAAAAATTGTTCAAACAGTTCTTCCGTATCAAAAGTTGTTGTTCATGTGGTGGCTTTACCACACCTTCTTCTAAGTTTGACTTTTAGTCGAAGATCTGTCAAGGATTACGACTGCCTTATCCTTTTCTTAATCACAGGTATCTTTTTCTGCTTGTGTAACTCTGATTTTTTTGACATAAGCTCTAATTTAATCCAATTTCTTGGATACTTTTTCTATAAGGGTTTTGTTACTACCTATCTCTTTTTGAATTTTCTAGTGATTATTGTACTACTCATCTTTCATATGTTATACTGTGACTTCTACCCTAGTCTGACCAGTATGAACCTAATTTATCCTTGTATCTGTAGTTCCACAGTGGTGAGCAAAGTTTGTAAATGCTGCATGAGATCTATGGTTTATACTTTCCACATAATACACCTTTTTTGGATTTCCTGAGCTGTAGAGAAATTATTGGAGCCATCGATCCACATTTAGGCTATCATCCTCTCTTATCACTTCTAATATACCTACTATGATTGCATAAACAGGAGTTTAATTTTATCTGATAAACATGCATTCATTCCGCTTCAAAAGCAAAATAAAACATTGATTGAAAAAAAGATGCTTAAGATTTCACATTACAATGAGGTCTTGAACTGTTCCCTTGAAATAACCATGTTCTCGCTAGTCGCATCAACAAATTCGTCGCCAATTTTTTCAACCTGTTGGATTACTTGTTTCCGTCTCCCCCTATTCTGTGTAGCTATAGCAAAAATGGCTATGCGTCTGATAAATTCGATTCGCATTTCTTTGCTATCCAAATCGAGCAAACGACCGTTGTAGCAAATTCCGGCGAGACAGCAAAATGTGCATTGAGGGCTTGAACGATAACCAGTGTCGAATATTCTCGTTTCTTGCATTCTTTTGAAATTGATTTCTGCTTTTCGTTCCTACTCAAAGTTTTCGGTCAATAGGAAATTATAGGATTGGGATGCAACAAAGGCTATCTGCGAAACCCTAGATTTGCATTGAGTTATGCAGAGATTTCCGAGGGATGCAACGGATAGCGCGGCACTACCGATACGTCCAGACTCCATTTAATTGAGATGAATAGCAATGCTATCGTTCCTTAATGGTAGTTTAAATTTAAGAAATAAGTGGTCTGGTGTAAAATTTAAATTAAATGAATGGATAATTTATTTATACCCTTCCCTTTAGTAGATAGGTTATATAGAGTGAACGTGCAGCCAACACCTATCTCACGCTACAGCTCCCTTTAACCTCTTCTAATCTCCCAATAAATAACCACTTGCCCCTCTTCTTGAAATTAATATGATATGTATTGAGCCAAATTTTAAGTACATCCATAAACTGTTTAGCTGAATTACAGGGGAGGTAAATTCAAGGTAAGTCAACATAATGCATCGAAGAAGACCCTGCTAAATTTCAAGCTGCATACACATTCAGCTTAAAAACAAAGTAACTTAAAGTTATGTTACAGTGGGTTAAAATATTTATGAAAGACTGCTACTCTCTGCTTTAGGTCAATTTACAGTATTCGCAATATCTCATATTTATGTTTTTGCTGCTTGGGGCTATTGCCATTTACAATATCTCATATTTATGTTTTTGCTGCTTGGGGCTATTGCCATTTACAGTATTCGCTAATTTAAAATGTTTTTACATTTTATTTTTTAACTCTCTCATATTATTAGATTTTGATTATAGGGAAGTGACTGATCTTTTATTGTTGTATTTGATATTATTTTGGATGCCGGTTCTTAAACAAACTTATTAAGAAAAGTGGGTGTCAAATTATAGGAGGAAGTTATATATTTTTCTATCGGCTAAACCCTTTCACTCCCGAGTGCAAGTGCTAGTTGTTAGCTTCTTTCTAGCACTTGCATCTAAAGGAGGTTCAAGGATAGAAAACTATATGTATGTTAATATGTTAAAGAGTACTTGTTATGCATGTAAATTCTATTTCCATATGACTGGATTAAACAATTAATAATAAATGCTAAATAATGGAATGAGATAAACTAGAACAATTCTGGATTTTTACCTTAAAGAAATTAAGTATTATTTGATTTTGAAATATTTGCATACAGATTTAAAACAGTTCCCATCCAGTTATCAACTTAAGAGTGGTCTGCAGCGTGAGAGACTTGTTTCAACCTCAAATCTCACACTATATGTAACCTATAGACTAATAAATAGTATTTTATTTAAAAATAATAATATATAATAATAAAAAAAAGATTTAAAGTAATTATTTAAAAAAATTAAAAATCATGAGATCATTAATTTTATAAAATATTTTTAAAAAATAACAAGTTATTATTAAATAAAATAAACTAAGTAATGACATAAGATCATTCACAAAGTATATATTTCAATTAGATGATGTTTTAATCAATCTTTCAAAATTAATTAAATTATTTTTAAGGTGGAAAAATCCTCATTGTCAATCCTATCAATAATATAATTAATTTTCTTTTTATTTTTTCTTTCTAAAATAATATGTTTTAAAAATAATTTAATAAAATACAATTTATGTGTAATAAATGATATGAAATAACAAGTGAGAAAATTATAGTTAAAATTATTTTTTTATTCTAAATTACTCAAAAAATAATAATTTAACTAGTGAAGATAACTTCCTCCAAAAATACTTTTTTAATAAAAATGCAAAGGTTCTCTTTATTTTATTAATTAAATATAAATAATAAAACATTTAATAATTATTGTTCTATAATATTTAAATAATGATTAGTCTTTATGATTTTTTTAATATAAATGGTGATTAGATTTTGTAAAGAAGAGCATAGATGAATATAATTTATCATTTAGGGTTTTTCACTTCATGGTTTTTTTAGGAGGAGGCAATTTTTAGAGCTACAAATTCATATAAATCATCTTTATATAGTAATCTTAATATATATCATTTTCATTAATAATTATTTACAATAATGAAAAATTACATATATTTGCAATAATTAGTCAAAGGGTTTGTGATTAATTGGTAGGATCAATGGATTTTCATGTTGAAAAAAATAAGGTTCAATTCTCCCCAAGAACATATTAGCATCAATAAAACATGGTGGAGTGAAATTCACTTTAATGTTAATGTGTAAGAGGCTTGTAAATGATGAAAGAGGAAAGCAAGGAGGAATAAATAGTATATTGTATTATAGAAGGAGAAGAAAGCATTCAAGCTATAGGAGCAAATGATAGAGAAGACAAAACTGAATGCCCAAAAGAAGAGAGGAGGCAAAAAGAATATGGCCTACATTCAAATCAAAGGAGCATTAAGGGCTTGAAATGTAATTGCAACAATATCCCCTATTGATAGAGCATTAGTTAAAGAAAAATTTCCTCAAATGAATTCTATAGAATGTAAGTCTCATAAACAAACCTTCACAATTGAAAGGTAAGGCCCCTATAGAACCCTCACTAATTAATCTAATTAATAAAATACTAGTTTTTAAATATTTTAAATATACATATTTAAAAATAGTGAGAGATATCAATATCATGGTATAAGACACTTATCATGTTAATTCAATATAGTCACTTTAATAATGATATCTCTTTATGTTTGTTAAATAGAGATATTTAAAAATAGATTTTCATTTATAATCATTATTATTTATGTTTTTTTTTTTAAATCAATTTTATAAACATTGCATTCCACCACCCTTTCACCATAACAAGACACAACACACATACATCACCATTATTAATAAGTGAAGAACAATGGATATAAAAAATATATATTTTTAAAAATTTGGATAAAGATGTCTATTAAAGGGTTCAAGTAAATAAATCAACATGGAAGATTAAGGATGTCGACTAATAGATGAAAAGGTAAATTTCATATTTGATGAACTATTCAATAGTATTTTGTTGAAATTAAAATTGAGGGATTATATGAATTTCTTGATGGAAGGAGTTGGGTGAGCAATTGCAAACCACTTGATTTTATTTTGAAGGAAAATTGAGGCTCCTTATTTTATCTAGGAGGTTTCTATTTTATTACGAAGCAAAAATCAAGGCTCCTTAATAGATTAAGGGGGGACCAATTTCATTACAATGTGCATAAAAATTTAAGATTCATGATTAAATATAAGAAGACTTAGCTTATCTCTTCTTTTTGTAGTCTTTTTTACTATCTTATTTATGTAATTTTACTTTGTTCAAATATAAAAAGAAATATAGAGAAAAAAATGAAACTGCTTAACTAATATAAAAAATTAAGGAACTCAATTAGTATGATATTGCTTTCAGGAATCAACCGTGTAGTTTCTTGAGTAAGCTCATTTATTTGTGTTTCATGAGCAGTGGTTCACAAGAACCCATCTCTCGTGATAATGAATGGTCCACTTACCACTCATTACATCTAGGTGATACTCACAAAGGTGAAGCATTGGGCCTTCCCAAGAGGTCACTCATCCCATCACTACTCCAACTCAAGCATGCTTAACCATGGAGTTTCCCCCAAGGTTAAGCCCACTTAGCTTGCAACTCAATTTGCAAAACCTTTAGCAAGTCTTGTGTCTTATGAAACATTCATTATAGAGCCCCTTTAGCTCATCAATTGATAAGTAGGAGGTATTTTTCCACAGCATGTCAAATTATGATATTGCTATCAAGATTCAACTGCTCATCAAACTACATGGTTGAATCCTAATAGCAATATCATAATTTGACACGTTGTGGAAAAATACCTCCTACTTATCAATTGATGAGCTAAAGGGGCTCTATAATGAATGGTTCATAAGGCACAGCATTGCTATTTTTTTGTAAATGGGGTTGCAAGCTAAGTGGGCTTAACCTTGGGGTTAAGCCTGCTTGAGTTGGAGTAGTACTGGGATGGGTGACCTCTTGGGAAGGCCCAATGTTTCGCCTTTATGAGCATCACCTAGATGCAATGAGTGCTAAGTGGACCATTCATTATCATGAGAGATGGGTTCTTGTGAACCACTACTCATGAAACATGGGTCAATGAGCTTGACTCAAAAAACTACATGATTGAATCTTGATAGCAATATCATAGTTTGGTATGCTGTGGAAAAATACCTCCTACTTATCAACTCAATTAGTAAATAAAAAATTAAACTATAAATTTTTAACCCATAATTTAAAAATGTGAAATCAAAAGACAATACACTCTCCCAATAACAATAATCTAAGGAAAAAAGGATAAAGACTGAAGAGCACTCATTTTTTATTTTTTTTAAGTAAATTAAAAGAAAATCCTATAAAATAATTCTTATCATTTGTAATTAGTAATTCAATTTAATATTAATGGCTTTCTTCAAATTTTATTTCATTGTTTTGAGAGTCCAATCATAAATATCATATAAGTTAGATGGATAAAAGTAACAATATATAACATCAGGAATTTATTTTATATATATATATATATATAAACAGCATGTAAGAATAACAACACAATATATATAATATAATATTTATTATCATTTTAGATGGATTTAAAATCAAATCATTTTTAAAGCTTTTAAAATAATTTCATTGATATTTCCAATCACACTCTCTGATTCATGAGTAAGAAGATTATAGAAAGAACTGTATATAACTTTTTTTTTATCAAAATTTCAAATTACACTAAATATTTTATCCCCTAATAATAAATCATATAAAAATAGATTTAAAAACTTAATAATTTAAAAGAGACTTAAAAAATCATATATATCGAACATTTTTTTATCAATCTAGTTTCACTGTCATCAATGTGTTGGGTTCTGTCTTTCTTACGAGGCGCTCCAATTGTGAAATTTTATACCGTATTAGGTGACCATTTTTGTAGGTAATGACTTGAATTTATAGTATAGGATTGAAATTTCATCACCACAGTAACTGTGCAACCAGTTGCCTCTCTATTTGACTATTTTTTGGTTGCATTTGGATATACAGTTGTTTGTTCATGGCATACGTCATCTTTTGAATGCAGATTCACACCTGGCCGATTGGTTATGATGCCTTCCAATTACCAAGCACCCAATTGATTTTCTGGCTAAAATCTGGAAATGAAGAGAACTGCTCTGTCAAAGGTAAAGCTGAGGATAAAATTAAGAAAGTTTATTTTCAGAAAAACAGGCCACCAGATTTAAGTCATTTCAAAACCATCCTATATGACAAGAAGCTTTGATTAATGGGTGCTGGTTAACTAACTACAAATTTTTGAAAGTAAACCATCTGTCAAATGGAAGACTGTAAGTACCTTTTGATTTTAGTCCAAACAAATGTAGCCAAAAGTTGATCAGCTTTATATTTATAGGTAAAGTAGATGGTTTAGTTTCAGGGTTGAATTTTTACAGTTTAGTTTTTGTCAAAATGTCAGTTGTTTATGTCAAATATATGACAGATAGATATTTAGGTGTCATGAGTATAGAAAAA
>VDFB02318283.1:0-65774 GCA_007258455.2 Sequoia sempervirens | reverse complement strand
GAAAAGAGTTCAGTTTCTAGTACTCTAATTTTATTATGATTTATGACTATGCCATCATCTCTGCCATTTCTTATGTTGACAGGCAATACCGGGAACTGCCAATATTAGCCATTGGCTGGAAACAGTAGTTGCTTGAAACTGCAGTTCACACCCAGTTTTGTAAGTACAACTTTAGGTTAAAAAATATCGGGAACTGCCAGTTTTAGCCATTGGCTGGAAACAGGAGTTGCTTGAAACTCCAGTTCATACCCAGTTTTGTAAGTACAACTTCAGGTTAAAAAATATCGGGACTGCCAGTTTTAGCCATTGGCTGGTAACAAGAGTTGCTTGAAACTGCAGTGCATACCCAGTTTTGTAAGTACAACTTTAAGTTAAAAAATATCTTGACTGTTTTAAATGTACTACCTGGGAACAAATGGACAAGTGCTGAAGAGCTAACTGTGTTCTCTATAAATGAGAATACTATATTTGGATAATTAGATTCATGCTAAATTTAGAGAAGCAACTGTGTATATTTTTGGGGGTACCTTTAACATTTCCAATGTCCAGATCCTATAACTACCAAGTAAAGTAACTGGTCACACAATATCTACTTCTGACAAACTTACTAAAAACAAAAAGGAATGGTATAATTTCAAGTAAAAATTTGGGCAGTTGAATGAATGCAGAACTACAATTCATTTAGATGAATAAATTAAAATAAAGTTGCTTATACATTTATGCATCAAAACATGTAATTTAACAATTTTTTTAGTTTGGATTTTTGTTAAATTTAATGTATAGAAATAAATATAAAAGTTCAAATATTTATATATATATATATTTTAGATTACAAAAATTAGGTAGCCCTCCCATAAATTGTAATGCACTTGGTAAACTTTTTTCATGTAATCCAACGTATGACACACCCTCCGATATTAGAGGGTTTAAATATCTTTATTAATTCATGCTAATAGGGGGAGGGGCTTTCTATCTTTTAGGAGATAGGGTTCCTATTTCACACTCTTGTTTCACTCAAGAAAACCTTAGAGATCTCAATCCAAATGTAGAAAGGGGGAAAAAGATCTTGCAATAAGGTATCCTAGGGTATGACTAATGACTAAAGAAACTATGGCTTGGAAATACAAGAGATGAATGAAACATGCAAAACCTAACTAAATGACCTAGGAAATGAAACTGAAATACAAAATAAAAGACTGAGAAAGTATAGAGATGCACCTGGAAGAAGGATGAGGTTAGAACAAGCTTCAAAACCTTGAAATCTTGTTGTTTAGTGCCCATTGGGACTCATGCGTCAATCTCAGAAATTTAGTCCTAGACTAGGGTTTATGTGCCAAAACTGGAATCTCACAATGGTTGATCTAAACTCACTCAAATCTGGAAAATGTGCTATATTGGGACTCATATGCCACAAGTGGCATATCATTCCCACTCTGCTTTTTTTGAGGATCAAGACTTGAATCTACTCTCCTATCTCTACTCTTCCTTCAACACTTCGTTTCTGGATCTAAAACCCTAATTTGTAACATGTAGATGACTTTCCATAAAGATGACAACCTTGTGACAACTTGACAACTTCTCTCAACCTTGTAAATTTATCTTCAAATAATCTTCAACCTCCAAGACACCTAAATCTGCAATCACACATGTAGGGAGAGAAAAACTTGTTGATTTGTTAGGAAATAGGGGTTTGCCTTGGTCAAACCCCATTTAGGTAATTAAACCTTATGATGAAACAATGAAATATGGAAATGAAACATGAAATATGAGATATGAACAATGATACTTTGAATGATGTCTTGAGATGTAAATTAGCAATCTAAGATGAAGTGGCCATGTAGAATGTAGATTTTGATCATGAATTGGATATGAAACAATGCTTGCAAGTGGATCTCCAATGCTACATCACAACAATAGCTCAACAACATGCTTGATGCTTGATGACCTTGACATGATGATGGATCTCGAATTTCTGCAAAAAATGATGAAGAATTCTACCCTTGAATGCCTTAGAAATGCTCTTGTAAACTCTCTTTATGCTCTTTTGAAGTCTTTGAATGCTTAACTCTTGAGTGATAGGATTGATATTATGATTTCTTAGTGAAATAATGATTTGAGACCTTGTTTATATAGGAAATCCATCTAGAACTTACCATTTATTCTAGATTCTAGAGAAGTCGACATTCAAGGAATTTGAATTTAAAACCCTAATTTCCTACTCAAAATATTAAAAAGGGGCCAAATGGGACTCATACACCACTTGTGGCATATAGGTCCCATATAGATGGGACTAATACGCCCAAGGTGGCATATGGGTCCCACCAAGCTTTTTCAGGTGGAGGAAATGTTGGGGAGTTAGAAAATTAAGTATATTTGATGTTTATGTCATGATTTCAGTTGAAATAAGCCTCCAGATGCATAATATAGGGTCTTAGGTGCCTATTAAGGATGATATGAAGGTCATAAATGTAAGGTCCCAAAACTTAATGTGAAGGTGCAAATAAATACACTTTACAACATCAAATTAAAGCAAAATTAGGTCTATTTAGCTTAAATGGGGTCCTAAATCCAATGTAAATGTGTAAAACACATTACAACATTAGATCAAGGTGACATTAGGTCCATTTTAATGTTAACCATTCCCAAATCAAGTGTGAAAATGTAGAGGGATACTTTTTTCATTGTTGCAATTAATTTTAATTAAAAAGTTTAAAAGGAATGATAAAGTAACTAATGAAGTTTAGACTTTATATTTGTCTTTTATCTATAAGATAGGAGATGACCCTTATCTATTTGATTAGAAGAGAAAGAATTAAAATAAGTGAATGCAATCTAGATTGTCAAGAAGGGGTGCAAATGTTAAATTCTTAGTAGCATGAAAAGAAGAAAGCTCACTTCTAGATTTAGATTTGACACTTGCCTTTCTTTCTCATTTTGTTGTGTGATTGAAGTATCATAATATGCATAGCTTTTTTTTTCTTAGGATTTTTTTTTGTATTAAAATCCAACTAATCTTTTGTCTATGGTCTCATGATCAATACTAATATACTAAAACAATATTAGATATGGTTTTCTTTTCTTTTCTGCCACATATCTATTTGTTAAAATTTTATCTTCAAAGTTCTTTATTTTTTCATTGTCAAACGAAGTCAAATATTTTGCCTTAATCTTAGTGTGGGATTCAAAGTGATACCATCCAAGAGGGATATTTTCCCTCCTTTTGTTATTTCTTGAGTATATTGAAGACGGTTGATCAATCCTTTTCATTATTAAAGAAATCAACCCAATCTCCTTCTATTTAGCCTCCACTACCTATGGATGATGGTTAGTAGAAACTTCCTTCCACTAATAATAGATTAAATAGATGGTTTTTTTAGTATTCTCTTAAATCAAATTCTCAAACTTGGTGCAAGAGGAACCAAAATGTCCATATTTGAAGTAGTTCTAACATTTAAATGTGATTTTTACATAATCTAGAGGTTATGACGAGAAGAATAACATATTAACACTAGAAAACTCATAAAGACCTTAAATTAACATGAGTTATTTTATTTATACAAATTAAAGAATTTAGATTCAACTCGATTTAAATGATTATAAATTTTGAGATAAAACTAAGGTTACTTATTAAATTTTTAGTATTCCCAAATTTGATATGTATTAGTATTAGTTAGCATAAGTCGGTCACATGTGTTTTTTAAGTTACCCATATGATAAGTTTGAATAAAAGTAGTTATCCCACATCTTAGATAGAGTACTATTTATTTTACAAAGGCTCTATATATTGTAATGACTTCTCAAGTGCAAATCATCTTGGATATTGTAATTAAAGCTTATATCCTATTGGGAGGTTCCCTCTTTGAACTGGTAAGGTGAAGATAATATTAAATATTTATGTTTCTCTCATTACTATGTACATATGTGTAGTGTAGAAAAATGTATCCCTCTACATTTTCACACTTGTTTGGGTCCTTCCTGCTAAAATTGGGCTTCTTTATGCCTTATTTGGTCCTATTTTGCATCCAAAAGCCTTATTTAATGTATATTTTTGAGGATACTCTCGATACATACCTAACAACCAATCATAATTCAATGTTTTGGGTCACATATTCTAGATCTAGTGATCTAGGAGTCATACACCACCTTGGGCATATGAGTCCCACCTGAGTCTTGGGACCTAATTTCAATTTACACATTGAACAAGAGATTCCTAGAAATCTATGTCTTGGGTTTTAGCTACTGGGTGATCCCACAATAGTGGTTTACAATTTTTGGCCAAACTGGACACTGAAATATTTTTTCTAACTAAATCTTCACTTTTGGGCACCTATAGTGGCTAAACCATGAGGAATTTGAAGATGATGCAAACTAGGTTTTCGTGACATTTTGTCTGTAGATTCTAAATATATTTTTTTCAAAAAATTTGGAATCAGATTCCACCTCTTTTTCCATCTCCCTCGAAAACTAGTTTTGTTTAGGAAACAACATTTTTAAGGAGTGACACTCACCGTAGAACTCATAATTTTTTTTCCATGAAGGGAATTTTTTTAATTCTTTCAAATTTAGAGTTGTAATTCCGATATCTAGTGCTTCCACTTGGTTAGATAGTTTTTTATTGAATATTTTTTCCTTAATCAAGTTTTGAAGTCAAACCAATTACCATTCAGACATAGGTGGGCCGTATAACATGTAACTTTTTTTGTATGTATCAAAATTCAAATTTCTTTTTTTGTTGGATTGAAGGACTTCAATATCTGGTGCACTCATATTTTTCAATTTTTTTTAATAATCTTCTATTTTTCCACATGTGCAAAACATAGAGCTTCATTTTCGGTGAAAAACCTATGTTTAATAAAACTAAAAAAAAATAGATAATAAAACCAAAACATATTAAAATTATAGTTGTTGGATAGCTCATTCCAAGGAATACCTGATTCTAGTTGGGTTTGTGAAGTCTCCTCCATTTTCATCCTCAACCTAAGCTTCGAAGGGAAAACATTCTATTTTTTGGTGGTAGAGAGCAAGAATCAGGGAAAAGGGGAGTTCACTCAAACCAGGGGGGTTTGCTTGAACCAGGGGGTTCGAGCGAACCCCCTTTCAAAAGGGGTTTGCATTTGTGTTTTTTGGTGGGATGCATTAAATGGGTTCACTCGAACGTAGGTTTGAGTGAACCCTCTTTCGGTTCATTCAAACCAATGAGTTTGTTCGAACCCTAAGAATGAATTTTTTTGGCATGGGGTCATTTTTTTCAAGTTTTCCTTCCTCATTCGAATTGTAAACCACTTTTATGGGTTTACCCTACTAGGACTCATACACCACAGCTGGCGTATGAGTCCCGCTTTAACCAGGACCTATTTTGAATCAAATTCTTGGCAGAATTTTACTATCCTAGATCTAATGTCGGCTTGTAGTGTTGTAATTTTAGGAAATTTATTATAAACAAGTATAAATACAAGGTTATTTTACATAGTTTCATCCTAGAATTTCATAAGCAATCAAGAAAAATTTCACAAGAGTTCACAAGTGCATTCAAGAACATTCAAGAGAATTTCAAGAGCATTCAAAGGAAAATTTGAAGAAGATTATTGCAGCAATTCAAGATCCATTATCATGTCAAAGGCATAAAGCATCAAGCATGTTGTTGAGCTAGTGTTGTGATGTAGCGTTCAAGATCCAAGTTAAGCATTGTTCCACATCTAATTTAAGATCAAGATCTACATTCTTCATGGCCACTTCATGTTAGATTGTAGATTTACATTTCAATACATCATTTAAGGTATCATTTTTCATGTTTTATGTTTCATGTTTCATGTTCATGTTTCATTGTTTTGTCATAAGGTTTAATTACCTAAACAGGGTTTGACCAAGGAAAACCCATGTTTCCTAACAATCAACAAGTTTTTTTTTTCTCTCTCTACTTGTGTGATTGTAGACCTTGGAATTTTGGAGCTTGAAGATCCTTTGAAGATTAAGTTGCGAGATTGAGGAAAGTTGTCAAGTTGTCAAGAGGTTGTCATCTTCACCAAAAGTCACCTACAGGCCATAATTAAAGCTTTTAGACTTAGAGATCTGGCATGAGAGAAGCTACAACAGACCACTAGAGGATACCTATGTTTCAACCAAACCCTAATATTGGGACTAAATCACCACTTTGGGTGTATGAGTCCTAATACAAAAATTTTGCTAGTTTCAAAAGATCTAGATCAGTCATTGAGATATTCTTGTTCCTTCCCAAAAACCCTAGTCTGGGACTAAATCACCTAGTTTGGTGTATGAGTCCTAGTGAGCTTCAAACAATAGAATTTTAGGATTTCAGAGCTTTTTTTGACCACATCTTTCTTCTAGGTACCTTTCTGTTTCATTCTCCTTTATCAGTCTGATTTCAAGTTCTTAAATTTCTAGGTTTCATAGCTAGATTAGTACATTACTTTTATCTTCTTCTTTCCAAGCCTTTTCTTGGTGGTGAAACCCTTTTTTTTCTTTAATCACACCCAAGGAAACCATACTAATCACCTAACCCATCCCTCAATCAAGCCCAATTGGTTGAGGGATCTTGGTTTCCTTTAATGAAACATAAGTGAAATAGGTGGAGGATCCCTAATTCCCCTTTAGTTCCATCTCCGAAAAGGTAGAACACTATTTCTAAGGTTTCATTTTTGTGAACCAAACATTTGGACACTTTATTTTTTGAATTGGAGTGCCTCATAGTCCTAGATTTAGCTTACATTAAATTTGCATTAGATCTTGCATTAGTTAATTGTCATCTAGGGTTTCTAAATTTTGCTTTAGTGCAAGTGCATATAGGTTGCATTTTTGCATCTTGCATCATTAAATTTCATTTGAAGCTTGAAATTTCACATAGTATATAAACAACATACAAATCAAAAACCTTAACATTCACTCATAATTTGTTGAATTTGGTACAAAAACCCTAATCTTGGACTTATTCACCTCTAGACAATTTAGTCCCTGTACAATTTGTTTTCCCTACTTTTTGGGAGTTCTATGTTGACTATTTTTCATTGTTTGAACCCTCTAAAAACCCTAACTGGGACTTATATGCCCCTCTGGGAAAATTAGTCCTAGATCATACCTAAAACTTCCTTTTATAGCATTAAAAACATCATTTCTATGTTTCTGTTTGCTAATGTTAACTATCTATTTCAGTTTGTTGAGATTATGTTTTGTTCATTTCATTAGATCTAGCTCAACTTGGTTCAGTTATTGCATTGGTTAATTTCAAAATGACATTTAGAACATTTCATTTTCAAATTGTTTGATAGTGTAAACAACAAATTACCTTGTTTAGAATCTAAAAATTGCATTTACACATTTCATTCTAGGCCATTTTGTTGCATTTTAAGTCTCTTTCCATTTTGAGTGGTACAGATTACTTTTCACAAATGTTAGTATCTTTCTTTTCCAAGATTGCAAAGAAAAAGTTAGTCAATAAGCATGTTAGTCATTCATTGAATACATTTCCTAGTTATGAGAGTCTCTTAGTGCAAGAGTGAAAATATTGATGCTTGCCTTAAATCTACATCCCCTCTTATCTCTACTATTTGTGGGAATCATGTGATAGAAGAAGATGCATGCATAGACAATCATGATAATCACAAATGCTTTTCTCTTGATACCTCTCCTATTAGTGACAAAGGTATCTTAATGAAAGAGGATGCAATCATTGAGAATCATGAAAGTCTTGTTTGTCCTTCTCCTTGTCCCCCTTGGGAATATATTATGACACAAGAAAATGAGATCGTAGAAACATTTCTAAAAATCACCTCACCTAATTCCCATTCACCTCTTGCTTGTGAGAATGTTTTAGTGAAAGAGGATGCAATTGTAACTAAGGATGATATATTGGTATTAGATGATCGAATCTTTAAGATCTATGACATCCCTATTTATTTTTCTCCCCCTACCTATCCTAGTTTGAAAGAAATTATGGGACAAAGGACTGAAATTATGGACAATCATGACAATCACATTTGTTCTTCTCCTAGTATCTCTACTATTGCTAAAGAAGATACTTTGATGTTAGAAAATCCAATCAATGAAAGTCATGAGAATCTTAGTTGCCTCTCTTCTCCTAGGAAAAATATCATTGAACAAGAGAATACCATCATTGATAAGCAATAAAATACAACCATTGGTAACTCCCTTACTTGTGATGAAGTCATTTTAGAAGAACCAATCTCTGAATATCATGAAAACCTAGTTTGTAGTTCACCTAAAATATGTCCTACTAGGGAAGATATCATGGTGGAATAAAATGAGAGCATTGATATGTGTCTTTCAAATAATAGTGATGTGACTTCCTCAGATGATGGTGAAAAGATGACACTAGACTCCTCTTCATTAGAAAGAAATCAAACCAAAACCACTAAGGTTATGAATGTGCAAGTTTCTATTAGACCCCCCTTGATTATTGGACCTCCCAAATACCCTATGGGAAATCCTATAATTCTTTAGCCACCCTCACAATGACCAAAAACTCAAAACAAACACAAACTTATCCTTTACCCACCTTAAAAAAAATAACAAACTCATCCTCATCCTCGAACCACCTAAGAGTAATATGTTGCAGCAACTAAGTTACAATACCGTTGCTCATATATATAACACTAGAAAAAATTCACAACCAAATCAAATACCTTCAACATCCCTCCCATTTCATAACCCTATCTTTCCTAGTCCTCCTTGTTTTCCTTTACAAAGTGGAAATGAGTATAATCTTTTTGAACAACTTAAGAATACTCCTACTAAGATATCCATATGGGACCTTATTCAAGCCTCCTCTCATTATCATAACATGCTTCAAAGTGCCTTACAACAAGTTCCTACCCCCCTAATATGCAAGCAAATGGCATAACAGCCATAATTCAAGGAATGAATGCGGACATTGTTTTCCACCAAAGTGAGCTCCCTCCTTTGGAAGTACAAAAAAAAAATGATGCTTTCATGGTAATAATACAATAGAACAGGCATAAAGAAAATCCTTGTTGATAATGGCTCAACCCTTAATGTATGTACAATGTAACCCTTTTGGATACACTTGGCATGAATAAATCAATAATTCAACTTGATTCTTTATCTATTCGGGGATTTAGCAATGTAGGAAAACAACCACTTGGTGTGATCACTTTTCCTATTACATTTGGAAAGGCCATGTTAGAAACATCGATCCATGTTATGCCTCATGATCTTTCATATTATCTTCTTTTAGGAAGAGTATGGATTCATGCAATGAATTGGGTGCCTTCTACTCTTCATCGTATAATGAAGTATGTCTACAACAACAAAGTATTCACACTCCAAGCTAACCCTCAACCAAATAGTTGTTTAAACATTGAGAAAAATAAGGAAAATTCTTTGAAAACATTGACTCCAACTACACAAGTGGAACCCGTAAAAGAGAAAGAAAAAGAAAAGAATATTGAGGAAGTCATGAAGTTATTGGAAGATGATTGGGGTTCCTTAGATTTCACACCTACATTCATGGGAGAATACAAGATCATAACAAAATATTTTGAAAAGGGAAAATAAAAAACAATAATGTCAACACAAAATTCAGAAGACCCTTTGGAAGCATCCACCTCAACCACTTTAGAAAACAAAGCAAATTATACAACAAACTTCAATGAAGTTGATTATGAACAACTGCCGAATCCAAAAGAAATGAAAAATATTTATGGAAAAGGTTATGAACTTATGAAACAATTCAGATATAGTGGAAAAGGATGTGGTGCTAGAGAACAAGGTATTTGTGTCCCTATAGAGCATAACACACAAGGAATGACTAATGGTATTGGTTATTGTCCCTCGAAAGAAACAAGCAAGCCTTCACTTAATATCAACACTATTACAAAAGATTCTTCTAAGCCAACTTTAACATTAGTGTATCATGAATTGATAGACACTAGTGATCTAAGTGATTATTATACTTTTAAAGAAAAGAAAGAAAAAGAGAAATCTTCACTTAATGTTAATGTCATCATGGAAAACACTAATGATTAGAGTTCATTAGATTTTACACCTTCCTTTAGAGAAGAAAACAAAATCTTACAATCTAAAGAGTCTTGTGTAAGTATGACATCTTGTACTAAGCAAAAGAGATCTTTGTCACAAAATAAAGACACATTTTCTACCATTGATTAAGAGAGTATCTTGTCGAGACTCCTCCAAGATCGTTTGATATCTAGATTCCTCCAAGAACATGAAATAAATTTTATTACAAGAGTTGATTTTGTGCATATCATAGAGTTCATGGTCATTCTACTAATGAGTGTAAGGCTTTGGGTAATCAAATTCAACATCTTAAGGATTGTGGTGATTTTCCTTGTGTTGCAACACCTAGTTCCTATAATTGATACTGATTTTAGTTCTATTATGTCCTCATCAATCATCTCAGCTCATCCTTGTCCTACACTAAGTGGGGGCAATGGGTTAGGTAGTCTTGTCCTCATATGACACTTGTTGTTGTCTCTTTTAGCTAGTTGACCACCTTCCATATATAAATATAAGAGCAAGCTTGGGATGTGGGAGACATGCCTTAAGTTGGCTCACATGTGATGTATTGAGCTATCTTTAGTTGTTGCATTTTGGGGGCAACCCCTTATTCATGTTGTAGTTTCATTCAGGAACATATGACTTGGTATAGAGCTTTCTGAAAAAGCTCTCATGTCTTCTTCTACTTTAAAGTAATTTCTCATAGCAATGGTGTTAGAAACCGCTTTAAAGTGGGGGCATACATCGACACTCATATTTCACTATGTGATTTTCTTACTTCTTATGATGAGTCTTTTTCTTGGTGGTGTCACTGGGTTTGATTTCCTCTAAGAGTGTGATATTTATTTGACTTGTCCTCTCTTGGAGACATTAGGCACAATGTTCCCTAATGAGAGACCTTACACAAATTAAGAAAATCCCCTTTGAATTTACCTTATACTATTTTGCATTTGCAATAACTATTATATGGCCACCTTGCATTTAACACACTTTGCTTGCCTATGGAGCCATCTTTCTTGTTCATGGGTGTCAAGCATACAAAGTTTTGCTTGTCTCATGGATCCTGTTGTTCATATTATGTGGTACCTTGTCAAAGTTATCAGGATGTATAACTTTGGTATGGTTGGTGTATGATGAGAAGCCTAAATGAGGGAATGGATTTCTCACTAAGCTACTCCTTTTTGGATACTCACCCATCAGACAACCTAAATTTTCATTGCCTTGAAAAGTGAGCATACGTTTTGGAAAAATAACTTGATCTAGCCACAACATGTGGGACAAATGGTGGAAGCTTGATCCACCCCTTTTTCTATTTATTTTTGTTTCTTTATGTTTTTGGTAGTGTATGCTTGTGCCTTGTTGTTGCTCCTTATATTATCCACATGTGTGTTCTTTCATGCCTATGTTAGTTTTCCATAGGATATTGTTCTTGGGGGCTTGATCATCCCTCTTTATTGTTGTTGTCCTATCTCACTAGCATTGGTACACTTGGACCCCTCTTGATGCGAGTTTGTCTACTTTAGTGTGAGTTTGAAGCAAGTTCCTCCTCTCACTAAAGTGGGGGCTAAATGCAGTGTAGAAAAATGTTTCCCTCTACATTTTCACACCTGTTTGGGCCCTCCCTATTAAAATTGGGCTTCTTTATGTCTTGTTTGGCCATGTTTTGTAGATCCATAAGCCTTATTTAATGCATCTCTTTGAGGATAATCTTGACACATACCTAACAGTCAATCATAATTCAACATTTTGGGCCATGTGTTTTAGATCTGGTGATCTGGGACTCAAACCATCTTTGGTGTATGAGTCCCACCTAGATCTTGGGACTTGATTTCAATTTGCACATTGAACAAGACACTCCTAGAAATTTGTGTCCCAAGTTTTAGCTACTGGGACTCATACGCCACAACTGGCATATGAGTCTCGATTTAACTAGGACCTATTTTGCATCAAATTATTGGCGGGATTTTATTATCCTAGATCTAATGTTGGCTTATAGTGTTGTAATTTCAAGAAATTTGGCATAAACAAGTATAAATACAAGGTTATTTTACATATTTTCTTCCTAGAATTTCATAAGCAATCAAGAGCACTTTCACAAGAGTTCACAAGAGCATTCAAGAACATTCAAGAGAATTTCAAGAGCATTCAAAGGCAGATTTGAAGAAGATTATTGTAGCAACTTAAGATCCATTATCATGTCAAAGGCATAAAGCATCAAGCATGTTGTTGAGCTAGTGTCGTGATGTATCATTCAAGATCCAAGTTAATCATTATTCCACATCTAATTCAAGATCAAGATCTACATTCTTCATGGCCACTTCATCTTAGATTGTTGATTTACATTTCAAGAAATCATTCAAGGTATCATTGTTCATGTTCATGTTTCATGTTTCATGTTTAATGTTTCAAGTTTCATGTTCATGTTTCATTGTTTCATCACAAGGTTTAATTACCTAAACATAGTTTGACCAAGGCAAACCCCTATTTCCTAACAATCAACAAGTTTTTCTCTCTCTCTCTCTCTCTACATGTGTGATTACAAATCTAGGTGTTTTGTAGCTTGAAGATCCTTTGAAGACTAAGTTGCAAGATTGAGGAAAGTTGTCAAGTTCTCAAGAGGTTATCATCTTCACGAAAAGTCACCTACAAGCCAGAATTCAAGCTTTCAGACTTAGAGATCTGGCATGAGAGAAGCTACTGTAGACCACTAGAGGATACCTATGTTTCAACCAAACCCTAATACTAGCACTTAATCACCACCTTGGGTGTGTGAGTCCTATTCCAACACTTTTTCTAGTTTTAGAAGATCCAAATCAATCACTAAGAGATTCCAGTTCCTTCCCAGAAACCCTAGTCTAGGACTAAATCGCCTAGTTTGGCATATGAGTCCCAATGAGCTTCAAATAGCATAATTTTAGGCTTTTTGAGCTTGTTTTGAAAAAAAATCTTTCTTCCAGTTACCTTTTTGTTTCATCCTCCTTTATCAATCTAATTTTAGGTTCTTAAATTTATAGGTTTCATAGCTAGATTGGCACATTACTTTTATCTTCTTCTTTCCAAGCCTTTTCTTTGTGGTGAACCCCATTTTTTGTTTTTAATCACACCCAAGGAAACCATCCTAACTACCTAACCCATCCCTCAATCAAGCCAATTGGTAGAGGGATCTTGGTTTCCTTTAATGAAAAATAAGTGAAATAGGTGGAGGATCCCTAATTCCCCTTTAGTTCCATCTCCCAAAAGGTGGAACACTATTTCTGAGGTTTCAATATGTGTGTATCATCTTTATTTTGTGTACATGTACATTACAATTTATATCCAATGGGTATGTGCAGGATTATCATGGAAAAAACAGGCCCTTAAGTGGCAAAAAACCAGAAAAACCAGAGTTAGGCAACTTGACATAAAAATTTGAATAAGTTATCTATATTATTTCAAAAATATGTAAGAATAGAATGTGTAGCAACTTGAATGTACTTTCTAAACTACTAGGTTTTTCCTTTTTTTAAAAAAAATATTTGGTGAAAATTTGAAATTTTAATGTAGTAGTACTTAAATTTTAGGGAAAAAATAAGTAGGTGTTTGTCGACCACCCTAACCACAATAAAATGATAATATTTTTTATAATATTTTATATATAAGTATAGGACTCATGTCGATGTAATGCATATTTTTTTGTAATTTTTTTCCAATTAAACAATTAATTATGAATTTTTTATTACAACTTTTAAAAATATAAAAAACTTGTATGTCTAACCACCTTAATTTGGTCAAAATTAATGAAATTCAATTTTTATTTTTTAATCCTATATTATGTGAAGCATAGAATGTGATGCATGTTTTCGATTCAAAAATGTGATACCATTTGAAAGTTATAGATGTTTTTCAATCAGTCTATCAATCAAGACTTTAGTCATAATTTGAATAGAAAATGAATAATAATTACTTATTAAATTCAAAGTAAAGTATAATTTATATTGGTGGAAATATGAGAATCTCATTTAAAATCCCTTTTCGTTTCATCAATTTTGGGTTAAAAAAAGTCGTCAGCCACATACCCATCATATTGCCACTTTTTGGCCCATCATGATCCTGCACATACCCGAATATCTTTCTAAGCTTGGAATTGATAGTAACATTACAAGTATAGTATTTTTTAAGACTATCCACTCATCTTTCCCTCTCAAGATATTGGTGATTAAATTGTGGCCACAAAAGCAGTGGCACTAAATATATTTCTTGAGTCGTGCTAGATATTTATTTTCTTACACTTGGATTTTAAAATAATTTTATCGCTAGAAAATCTCCTCATTGTGATTATCCCATTGTTATACTCTCTTTGTACTAATTGTTTTGACATATAAATCCAAGAGCCCTTTTGGTTCACTGACTAATTTTTACATCATCAAGACACCTACACCAATAAAATCAACTTTCCACACTAATTATTTTTCCATAAAACCTCAAGGTAATCCTTCTAGTATCAATAGTGTCAACTATGGCTAGAGGTTATAAATCCTAAGAATAAATAGAGATTTTTTTATAATAGGCTAATGAAGAATTTCTCCAATTATGAACTTATATAGATATAGGTTTTCAAAGAAGCTAAATATGATTGGTGATATGGATGCACCTATGGCCAAGCTATAAATGCTTACTGATATGATACTTGGTTAGGCTTCCTTACTTTCATTTTCACAAACATCTTCAAAATATTATATCCAAATATGAATTAACATTCTAACACTAAGGGTTTTTTCCAATTCCTAGAATTTGAGCCAAGCCTAAATAGTACCTAAAATACATTTTCTAAATTTAATGGTAAAGACTCTACTAACTGGTTATATAAATCATAATAATATTTTATATCCATCAAACTATAATAGGTCAAAACATCTTCATATATTTTTGTATTAGGATAGATTCTTTATTCATCAAGTTCCATACCCTAAGGTCAAATGAAATTGATATTTTTATTGTTTGCATGCACCTCCAAGAATCATGGAAGGGGTAAAATGGGATTCCCATTTGAGGGTGCGCATATATGTGATTATGAAGTTGTTAGATCTAAAAACATAGAAATATTTTTGTAGTAAGGTTCATTCATGAGGTAGTTACATAGTGGACTTCTAAAAGATTCTTTTGTTATTGAGGGTGTGAGATATGTTAAATTTAGTGAAAGAAGTCAGAGATGTTTGTGCACGAGTTATCTTATATTATGGGATGGCTCCACTCATGTGATGGTTGTGAAAATCCAAACCACATGGTATTTTTAGAACTTTTTTGGACCCAAGGTATTATATTTTGGTTATTTTTTATGCATTTTAAAGTCAACATATTAGAAGCATGGGGTAGAGGATGTGTTGGAATATATTTCACAAGGTCATACTACAAATTTTTCATTGGAGAAGAGGATTGTTGACCTTATTGAAGTATTTTATGGAGAATATTAATGATGTAGTACAACCATCATTTATTTGGTAATGTATTGAGTTGTGGTGCTTTCAAATGTAGATATTTCTCAAAAATGTTTTCTCATGTTAAATCAATGTCTCTTATCTCCTTCCAATTCTTTCTATTATATTATTCTCATTCCTTTTTTTAGTGTTATTTACTTGTTAGAATGGTGCTAAATTTTGTATATATTTGGTTTGCATAATATTATAAAAATGGTTATTGTTTCAATACATATATATTTAGTTCTTGAGTTATGTTATGATTTTAATTTCTAAGAGGTTGATAAGAGATTTCCCTAACATTTAAAACTAGACACACATGATTCTATAGTTTGCATGTACTTGCACTTTTCTTTTTTCTTTTGTATTTTATTACATGTTCTTGCATGCAATTGAATTTGATTGATCCATAATTATTTGGTTTTAGGTATTCCCCACTCAATTTATTAGCCTTTCAAGTTCATGGAAATCTATTAGAGAGAATTGGTTGTTTATCATTCCTTGTATGAGTGGGATTTTATATTACCTAGTTTTTTATTTCAATAAATATTGTGGTGAGAATTCATAAAATGGTAGAGAGGTTCAATGGAACTAATGTTGGGCCTTGGAATCTCAAGGTGAATTATTTTGGAGAACTTGGTAATGTGATTGCAAATTGCATGGTTGTGACTTGGAGCTCCTATTTAGAAGTATTGGACTACCCTTTGACATGGAGGTTATGTTATTTTATACTTTGGTATGAATTTCTAGTAGAAGAGTGCTAATGTTCAATGCTTGATTATCTCAATAGTTGCATGATAAATCACTATGTTAACTACCATGATGATCAATTGCAATAGGTTTATCATTTCAATACCTATATATGTGAAAGAATTATATGATTGGTCCTAGTTGTATGTGGGTAAATAGGAAATAATATTTTGATCACTTATATTTACTAACAACCCTTTAATCATTATAAATAATAATTTTATGTTTCAAATTCATGTTCCTTGAGTCTATATATTTTATAAATATCTTGTTTACAAGTTTATGTTTATTCCTATCTATGATATTGAATTATTTTTTAATTTATAGATTGAAATTTTTTAAAAATTGGGGTTTCAAATGTTTAAATAAAATGAAATTTATATGTGTAGTTTTAAAGGGATTACATGCTAATAAATATGTATAGTATGGTAGATCCATGGAGGTTTTTGTTCAATACTATTTCGATGGAGATAGTCATATATTTTCATGTAAAATTCATGCATTAATTGAAAGATATGGTTGTAATCCTCTTAGTGCATAAGTATTTATATACGTGTTCAACACTTTTTATGGTTTTACTTGTTAGGTTATTGAACTATGCTTACTATGTTGTGGATTATGTTAAGTTAGACTTAGATATGATCTTATCCCTAATTCATGGAAAAAATGCATGCATTATTTCTAGTTATCTCTATTTTGCATGTTATTAATGTGATGTTGGATCTATGTGTTGCATTATTTGATATATTTAAGTTTTACATTTCTCTTTTGTTTAGTTAAAGAACTAGCAAAGTTTTTTTTGTTAGTTTTGAGATGTTACAAGTGTGTTGGATTTATGGTTTGTTTGAACTTGCATATTACATGAAGATCTTATGACCAATTTTTTATTGTATTACTATTATCTTATTACAATTAGGATTTCTCTCTTAGATGCCATAGACTTGTAGGATTTATCTAGTTTTCAATTTTAATAATCATAGTTCATCTGTATGTTTATTATAGTCAAATATAGATATGGTCTTTTGGAGTGCTTAGAATAGTTGTACTTTGGGACCTCCACGAATAGCCTTAGACAAGATAATGAAAATAGACGTGAAATGATAAAGAGAACAATATTATTAACATATAAAGATAATTTTCTTTAATGAAAATAATTAAATAGTTACCACCCCAAAGCACAAAAGCTATGTATCTTGTAGGTGTAGTGAATAAATAATGAGAAACTCCAAGATGGCAATTGCCTCTTTGCAAGATGATCTTCTATTTGCAACAATGGAGTTTACTCTAGAATTTATAGAAGAGTTTATTGGAAGATATGTGTATAGAAAGAAGGAGAATGTTGTGTATGAGAGGGGTATTGTAGAATGGCAGATAATGAGAAAAGAAGAGAGTTGTGTGTGTTTTTCCAAGAGAGATAGATTGAAAAAGAATTCTAATGAATGAATAATCCTCAAGAAAGAGATAATTTTTGGTTCAAAGGGCCTACTTGATTGACTCTCGATGAGGTGCAAGATGGTAGAGGAGTTACACTGCCAAAATGTAGCAAGTGTAACATCTTAATGGACAACTTAGTCATGTATTTTTATTGAAAGCGAGGGCATCTCATAGATGTCTCCATGTTGTGTATAGGTTAGTGAGAAAATCAAAATCAACAGTCCAAAAACTAGGTATGCCAGATGGTGAGAGATGGTTTTAGGTTGAATGAAAGCATAATTATCTTAATTTATCTAAAGAGGAAGAAATCTATAACACAAAATTGCATATGGTGTAATTTAATACATTACAAGTTCAAATCCAAGGAAGTAAAAATCTTAGGAAATAGACCTTAACTATTTCAAACTAAAAAAACTAGCATAATAACACGAGTGATTTAGGATTGGGATGAACCAACATTCAAAAAACTTCAATTAGGTATTAAAATGTGTCTATGAAATCTAAACAAAGTGGCATAAAGTGAGATCTAGGAAATTACAAAAGATATATACTTTCTTCTCTCTAAATTTATAATTTTTTTAATATTTTCTTACTTTTCCATTTGATCATTTTTTTTTATTTGATCTTGCTGAACATAATATTTAAAAAAATTAAAACCTAAATTAAATTCTAAATTTAAAAAGACAATGATGGTTATTTCAATTTTAATAAATTTTAAATTTTAACTACCACACTTGAATAAAATGTGTGTGAGGAGAATAAAATTAAAAAAAAACAATTTATTTTTATAGAGTTAAAAATTCTAATGAGTGGACGAAACCAATGTAAAAATAGATAAAAAACACACTATAATTACTAGATTGAAATACACATTATGACCAATGTTCTAGCAACAAATGTTATATTATTATCAAGTGCTTGATATTATCTGTCCCCTATCTTATATTCAACAAATATATTTTGAGATACATTTATCTTTTTTACACTTTTATAAAAATAAATACATAAAATAAATCATGACAATCATACAAGTTTAACTCAATTAAATCATATATTTTATTTTTTTATTATAATTTTATAACTATAGAAATATTAGTTAGAATTTTTGTCAAGACTTGTCTTCAATGATAATTTTTTTATATAAGATTCTTGCTCATCTTTCGTGTCATGTTTACTATAGAAAATTTAATAATTCTAACAAATTCTAAACCCTACCTAATACATACTATTTCTCAATTCATTATTTTAAATATAATATTCACCAATTTATCATAGATATCAATAATATACTTAATACCTTTCTAGACTATTAATTTTGTGTTTATATTATTACCTTTCTAAACTATTAATTTTGTGTTCATATGAATTATATTAATGTAAAAAGTTATCAACTTGGCTTTGAATCTATTATTTTTTCACATAAATAAAAAATAATATAATATAATTAGCAATTTCAAATACAATTATTAGAACAAATAACAAAAACATTTTATTTGTTTACACTAATAGAGGGCCCATGAAAAGAACAAAGTGTCAAGTGTTTACCTTTTACTATTCTAACATCTTATCCATTTTTTTCCTATGAAAATATAGACATTCTCTTTACGTTCTAGTTTAATGCATGGGAAGTGTCCCAATTAAGTGTAGGTCCCCAAAGAGAGGAATGCAATAGACAATATAATTACTATCTTGGAATAAAAGTATAATGTTTTGGACACATGTCCAAACAACAAATATATGTTACTATTGTGCTTTATATACTTTACCCACTTCCATTAAGTCAAGAGATGCATTTACCTTTTTATATGTAGCAAGACAATTGTACAACAAAGAGATCATGACACTCATCAAAGTTTAACTCAATTAGAGTGTCATTCTTCTTTTTCTTAAGTATCAAAAGGCACAAAGTTATATCAATTTGAAGTCTTATATTATTTGAAGGTAGAATGTTTGTTGATCAAAATTTATAATTGAACATTACATTTTTTAATTGTATAAATTATTAATATATTGTTTCACTACAATATATGTTCTAGGTGATTCTCATGTTCTCTCTATTAGTTGTAGAATTATAACTTCACAAGGTACCTATAAGGGGTTTTCTCAAATTTATTTTAAATGATTTTTTTTAAGTACTCATATCCACTCTCCATCTCCTATTTATCATAAAAATAAATGAAATTTGACTAAATCCAAATCCTAACTAAATACCTATGCTACTCATCTATTAATAAATTCAAATACAACTATCACTAATTTATCATAGATATCATTTATATCTTTAATATTTATATAAACTATATTAATTTTGTCTTCATATCAATTATATTAATATAAATATTTTTGACAACTTCACTTTAATATATTATTTCTTATGTCTTATAGGTGTAACATTTGTGTTTCTCCTAGCCATGTGTTTTTAAATCCTTGGTTTCTTGGGCTCATTTGTATCAAGTGTGTGTATCTTCAAAAAAATATTTTATGTTATCTATTTTGTTTATAGTCCTTCTATAAACCATGTCATATCAAGGTTATTTCTTTGTTACTATTATTAGTTTGGGTGGTGAGGGATGATTCCCTATTAATTCTAGATCATATATAATAGATAATGGCATTGTTTTCCTTCCCAACACAAATACACAATATAAATACCTTTTAAAATATGATAAGATAGAAAATAGTCTACCCACATTTGAATTAATAAATTAAAATAGATTATTATAATATAATTATCAAATGTAAAATAAATAAATAAATAAAAGCATAACTATTTATTTTCAACTATTCAAACATGGTATCCAATAAGCATAGAGTTGTGATTCAGTGGTTGTCACTATTAGCATTAATAAATTCATGATTACAAGTCACAATGATAAATCCCCACAAATTTGGCATCACAAACATTTTAGTACTACAAAATACATTCTATTAATAGGCGTCGACTTCAGTAACTTAAAAATTCAACATTAAGAATAGGTGTCCACCCAAGATTTATTGCAAATTAGCACCATTTAACAATTCTTTTTGTTGGAATTAGGTATAATTACTTCTCCAACAACTAAAGAATGCTATAAGCCTGCAATTTGTGGCTAGAATCGTACAAATTATATTGTAGACAACCACAAAGGAAGAACTAGTTGACTTTATCTAGACACATATTATTTGCATTCAATGCATGGTTAAATGATATGTTTTAAATTGACAGTACTATAGTGGGGTGTGGAAGTAGTAAAAAGTATCTTCGTACCAAAATTCATAATAGTAAACTATAATAGTCCACCATTCATCGATCTATACTTGATCTGATCTATCTTAGGAGATTCATCATTCTTTCTCAACTTACAACCGGTAACCATAGGAGTACATGTACTAGTTTAGAGTCATCCATTCCAAACTTCTTCAATAATTCCTTAACATACTTAGACTTTGATATGAATATACCTTTATTTGATGGATTTTTCTGCAAACCAAGGATGAAATTCATCTCCCCACACATTGACATTTCAAATACTTTCTACATTTCCTCTACAAACTTATTGCACATATCTTCATTTCCTCCAAAGATTATGTCATCAACATATACCACTATAATCAAGATTTTTTCTCCTTAAACTTTGAAATACAAATTTCTATCTGGAGTGCCCTTTCTAAATCCTTGCATCAAAAATTACTTTGCTAACTTTGCATACCAAGATCTAGGAGCTTGCTTCAATCCATACAATGCTTTCTTCAATCTACAGACCATATTAGTATCTTCTAACAATTGAAAACCTTTTGGTCAAGTTCAATGTATACCTCTTCTTCCAATTCATCATTCAAGAATGTAGACTTCACATCTATCTAGTATACTTTGAAATCTTTGTGTTGCAAAAGCTAAAAACATCCTGATAGCTTCCATTCTTGCAACTAGAGAAAAAAATTCTTCAAAGTCTATACCTTCAACCTATGAGTAACTCATTACACACAAGTCTAGAATTATTTCTAACAACATTTCCATGTTCATGCAACTTTTTCTGGAATACCCACTTAGTGTAAATCACATTCTTATCTGCCAATCTTGGGACCAATTCCCAAGTCAAATTCTTCTCTATCCATTCTAACTCTTCCTTCATTTCTTTGACCCAACTTTCATCTTTGCAACACAGTCACTATTTTTTCATTCCACCTCATAAAGTAAACAAGAATTTACTTGTTCCTCTATCATTGAAGATTTTCTTATTGTTGGCACACCTTTTTTTTATCTCCAATGATCTTATCTTCTGAATGATTCTTTTGCACATACTTGGGAGTCTTAGGATTCTTTTCTGGAGCTTTTTCCTCTTCAACTATCAACTCTTTTCCTTTCTCTTCACCCTTTTCTTCTTCACTACAAGAGGATTCATCAGATTCATATCATTTATCAATACTAAACTTTGATATGGTTCTTCATCCACTTTGACATTTACACTCTCAATAATATTCTTCAACCTTTTATTGTAACAATGATAGGCCTTACTTCTTTTATCGTATCCAAGGAAGATTCCTTCATCAGATCTTGCATCAAACTCTCCTAAGTTTTCTTCATCTCTTTTTGATATAGAATTTTCTTCCAAAAACTCTAAAGTATTTCACAGTAAGGGGTTTTCCATACCATAACTCATATGGATTTTTTCAACTATCTCCACTTGCTTTACCTTTGTTAAGAATGTAGACTGTAGTATGAATTGCTTCTCTCCAATAAACATCTATCTAAGATTAGCTCCCTTCATCATTTTCCTAGCTACTTCCTAAACTATTTTATTTTTCCTTTCCACAACTCCATTCTACCGAGGAGTTCTAGGGGCTGACAAATACATCTTTATTCAATGATATTCATAAAAAAAGTTAAACTCATTTGAAGTAAACTCACCACCTCTATCATACCTCAAGCATTTGATTTTTATATTCATTTCATTCTCAAACATAGCCTTGAATTCTTTAAACTTGTCTAGAGATTCTAATTTTTCTTTGAGAAATGTAATGCAAGCCATTCTAGAATAATCATCAATTAGTAACATAAAATAACTGTCACCACATGAGCTTCTAATTTTGGTTGGTCCACACATATTTGTATGCACTAACTCCAAGGGACCTATGGTTGAATATTATTTTGTGTTGAATCTTTCCTTTGTTTTCTTTCCAAATTGACATTCTTTGTAGATTGCATTGATAGGCTAAGTTGTAATCATTAGAAAATCTCTCACAAAATCAGTAGAACTTATCATTGCTAGGCTATAAAAAATGATGTGACCCATTATTTTATGTCATAGCCAAGTTTCATTAGTTTGAGACATAAAGCACTTTGTACCATTCCATTTGAGTTGATAGACATTACCTCATATCCTTGTTCCAACAACAACTAGAAAACTAGAGCTTCTTTTTATGATTTCACAACCACCATTCTAAAATACAAGATTATATCCTTGTCTACACATTTGTACTACATTTAGATGATTATGTTAGGGACCCTTGACATAAAAAACATCATTTTTTATGATTTTCATCAAAACTAATTGAACCTTTCCCATAGATATTAGTAGATGTATCATCACAAAACTTAACAAGACCACCATCATACTTTTCAAGCTTAAAAAAATCTTATCACCTATCATATTATTTGAGCATCCACTATCAATGATCCAATAATTCTTCTCATCTCTAGCATGAAAAGTAGCTAGCATAGGTCCTTTAATGTTATGACCTATTTCTGAAGCACTTTCCTTCATACATATTTTAATATTAGTAGAATTAGTTCCAACATTTGGAGCCATGAACAAGGATTCATCGTTGTCTTCATTCTAATAATTTTATTCTTCATCATCAACTACACCAATGTCCTTTTCAACATAAAAAATCTTATTAGATGATCATTTTGTTTGTCATTAGTAACTTTGATTGGACATTTAGATGCATAATGACCTATCTTCCCACAATTGAAATATTTGAAAGATAGTTTACCTTTGCATTTTCCAGTACCTTTTTTCAAACTCCTCACAAAGTTTTCTTCCACCTCATCAAGATCATCTGAATATGATCCATGATCCTTTTCCACTATGTGGACTTTAAAAGTAGTTTATTTTCTTGTGGTATCTTGACCAAACTCTCTCATTTCAAAAGAATTCAAGGCACCAAACTTCAGATCTCTAGAATAACGATCCAAATTATGATTTTCCTCAATGGCAGAACCTTATGACTATAATCTTTAGGTAGAGTTCTTAATACCTTTTTCACAACTTCGCTTTCATCCATATTTCCACCAAGACCATTGATGGCATTGGCAACATCATCAACTCTGAGCATGTAGGAAGAAATATATTCATCTTCAAACTTCTATAGGGTTTCAAATTTGGTTTTATAGATCTACATCTTTGCTTGTTTGAAATTTTCATCTCCTTCATAGATTCCTTTCAATTTTGTCTGGACATATTTAGCAAACTTGTAGCTTATAACTTTCATAAGTTTTGAATTATTAAGACCACTCAGGATTGCATTCCTTTCTTTTCCATTATTCTCATATGCCTTGATCTCATCATCAGTTGATGGTCCATTTGAAGGCATAGTGTAACATCTTTCAACATATTGTCAAACACCAAATACAAGGGAGACTAAGAAGTACTCTATCCTAGCTTTCTAATAGGTATAATTTGTTCCATCAAACAAAGGAGCTTTGACACCTTTCTTGTGTGCCATCTGGATTTACCTCAAGTGGTTAAGATTCTTCTAGGTAACCGCAACTCTGATACCAATTGTTAGAATGTAGAAGAAAATTGAGAGGGGGGAATGAATTAGTTGTATACTTTTAAGACATTAGATACCCTCATTAACATTCAAATATGTGTTAGTTCTTAAACTCTTATTCAGAATTAAACCCTTAAAATGCATTAATAAAATGTAAACATGTAAAACAATAATGCATACACATCTAACACATTAGAACACCATATTTATGTGGAAAACCCAAGGAGGGAAAAACAATGGTAAGGATTAACTCACTCATATATGAATTGTAACACTAAATATAATAATGTTCACTGCCCAAAAAGATAAAGAAATTCTTACTATTGCTAGCTCATTGCCAAAGGACTCACTGTCTAGAAGAAAGAAGAAAGAAGGCATGACTCACTACTAGTTTTAACTTCTAAAAATGCATCTCTCATATGTCAAAGATATAGTTCTACTGAAGCACAAAAAACACATTAAAAAAGACTAAAATGCAGACACCTTCTGCTCACTGCGTTAGGAAGTTATAGGCATTAAGGCTCATAATCAAATTAGCAACATTGGTCACTTTCACATATTTTGCATCACACACTCTTCACTCTTAATCCACAACAATTCTCCTTGCATATACCCTCCACAACCTAAAACAATCTCAAATAGGTCATCCTTAATGAAACGTATACACCTCTAATGTGTAATACCAAATAGGTCAACACCACTACTTAATTAGGACCCAAATGTACACAAACACACTTCTCAACACTTCCTCCATCAACAATTATCCCCTAGAATTAGTGATAGCATGCTAGGTCTGACAAACCTACACTAACACTAACAAGTGACACCAAACACATCTCTCAATCTCTAGAAACATATCGTGGATCATACAAAAACACTCCACACAATCCATACAACATCTCATAATACTCCAACACCATAAGAATATTCTGCACAACCACTACAACCACTTGAAACTCAAGAACACCTTCATTTTGTGTAACCAAACAAACTGGTACAGATATCCAACATATTAGAAAATCTTGTAGAACATATCAACACCTAAAAATTCAAGGGAAGGTAGATAAAAGCATTATAAGCTCTTTTCTAGATCCATAATACCAAAAAATTTACTACGGAGAAATGTGGAGCAATCTCATTTCTCCCAAGCAACATTTCTTCATAGTTCACACATTGGTGAACACAACTTCTTCTGCCATAGGATCCAAAACTTGAAACTCAAAAAATAACACCTTGTAACACCTTTGATCATCATGTCCAAACCGCATGAGCATATCTTCAACCATGAAGAAATGGGGAGAAAAACACTAAACACCACTTTGTCACATTGAACTTTATGTTATTCAAATTTTCTCAAAAGCACTTGGAAACCAAGCACCAAAAAAACCAACTCAGCATCTGCAACACCTTCTCAGCATCTCAACCATATAATAGGTTGATATCCACAAGTACTTACTCATCATTGCTACATTAGAGGTTGACACCAATGATAATACTAGTGACAACATAATGCAATCAACACACTTGAACACACTTGCTTCCTTAGGGGTTGGCATCAATGACAACACAAGTTTCCAACAATCTCCAAACTTCCAATAGGGACCAATGTAAAAAATAGATAAAACACAATATAAATACTAGCTTGAAATACACATTATGATCAATTTTCTAACAACAAATGGTATATTATTATTGTTCTTGATATTATCCATCCCCTTTGTTATATTCAAGAGATGCATTTATCTTTTTTAAGTATTAATACAGTTGTATGAAAAATAAATACGTCAAATAAATGATGACCCTCATACAATTTTAACTCAATTAAATCATGTAATTTATTTCTTTATTAGAATTTTATAACTATACAAAAATTAGTTAGAGTTTTTGTCAAGAATTTTCTTCAATGATAATATTTTATATAAGATTTTTGCTCATCTTTGATCTCATGCTTACTATAAAAAATTTAATAATTCTAACAAGTTCCAAACTGTACCCAATACATAGTGTTTCTCAATTAATAATTTTAAATATAATATTCACCAGTTTATCATAGGGATCAATAATGTACTTAATACTTTTCTAATTATTAATTTTGTGTTCATATCAATTAAATTAATGTAAAAAATTTATCAACTTGACTTTGAATCTATTACTTTTTTCACATAAATAAAAAATAGTATAATATAGTTAGCAATTTCATATACAATTACCAAAATTAATAATACATTTTAGTTGTTTACACTAGTAGAGATCCCATGAAAAGAACAAAGTTTCAAGTGTTTTCTTTTAACTATTCTAACATGTTATCCATTTTTTTCCTATGAAAATATAGACATTCTCTTCACGTTCTAGTTTAATGCATGGGAAGTGTCCCTATTAAGTGTAGGTCCCCAAAGAGAGGAATGCAATAGACAAAATAATTACTATCTTGGAATAAAAGTATAATGTGTTGGACACATGTCCAAATATCAAACATATGAAACTATTGTGCTTTATATACTTCACCCACTTCCATTAAGTCAAGAGATGCATTTACCTTTTTGTATGTAGCAAGACAATTGTACAACAAAGAGATCATGACACTCATCAAAGTTTAACTCAATTAGAGTGTCATTCTTCTTTTTCTAAGTATCAAAAGACACAAAGTTATATCAATTTGAAGTCGTGTATTCTTTTACATATTTTTTTGAAGGAAGGTAGGATTTTTGTAGATTAAAATTTATAATTGAACATTAATTTTTTTAATTGTATAAATTATTAATATATTGTTTCACTTCAATATATGTTTTAGGTGATTCTCATGTTCCCTCTATTAGTTATATAATTATAACTTCACAAGGTACCTATATAAGGGTTTGTCTCAAATTTCTTTTAAATGAAAAACGCCTTATAAGTACTCATCCATTCTCCATCTCCTATTTACAATAAAAATAAATGAAATTTAATTGAATCCAAAGCCCGATTAAATACATTTGATACTCTTCAATTAATAAATTAAAATACAACCATTACCAATTTATCATAGATATCATTTATATCTTTAATATTTATATAGACTATTAATGTTGCCTTCATATCAATTATATTAATGCATTTTTTTTCACAACTTCACTTTAAATATATTATTTCTTATGTCTTATAGGTGTAACATTTGTGTTTCTCCTAGCCATGTGTTTTTAACTCATGGGTTTCTTGGGCTCATTTCTATCTAGCGTATGTATCTTCGAAACAATTGTTCTATGTTATCTATTTTGTTAATAGTCATTTTTTTTATTCAAGGGGTAAATGCTTTTGACCTGGACCTATAAACCGGTGAGGTCACAAATGGGGGACCTCATCCCCAATACAACCACTCAACAATACCACCCCAACGGGGTTTGAACCTTTGTGGCAAGATCAACAACACCACCTTTAAACCATCACACCATGCCAATATTGGCTTGTTTATAGTCCTAAAAACCATGTCATATCAAGGTTTTTCCTTTGTCACTATTATTAGTTTGGGTGGTGAGAGATGATTCCCTATTAATTCTAAATCGTATACAATAGATAATGACATTGTTTGTCTACCCAAACAAACATATACATATAAGTACCTTTTAAAATATGATATGATAGAAAATAGTCTCCCCACGTTTGAATTAATAAAATAAATTAGAATATTATAATATAATTATCAAACCTAAAGAAAAAACAATAAAAAAAGCATAACTATTTATTTTCAACCATTCGAACATGGTATCCAATAATCATAGAGCTGTGATTCAATGGTTGTCACTATTAGCATTAATATTCATGATAACAAGTCACAATGATAACTCCCCACAGATTTGGCATCACAAACATATTAGTACTACAAAAGACATTCTATTAATAGGTGTCGACTCCAATAACTTAAAAAGTCACCATTAACAATAGGTGTCGGATTTATTGGAACTTAGCACCATTTAACATTTTTTTTTGTTGGAATCAGGTATAATTACTTCTCCAACAACTAAAGAACGCTATAAGCCTGTAGTTTGTGGTCAGACTCGTACAAATTATCATGCAGACAGACAAAAAGGAAAATCTAGTCGACTTTATCTGGACAGGTATTATTTGCATTTGATGCCCGGTTAAATGTTATGTTTTTAAACTGACACTGCTGTGGTGGGGTGTGGAAGCAGTAAAAAGTATCTCCGTACCGAGATTCATAACGTTACGGCATTGCCCCTTCGCTTTCAATTCTAAGTTATCTACATACGTATGTGGCACAACTGAAATAGTAAATAGTATATAAAATATACGTTATACTTCAATTAAACTTCTTTAAACCCTCCTATATAAGTATATAATCTCAAGGTTTTGCAGTTAAATGACAGTTCTTTGTTAGTATTATAAATCAAGTTTCAAGGAGGTCTTCATACAGTTTTGTTCTACTGGGAGACAAAAAGAAAAAGGTTTGTAGACTGTATAAGATGTCTGTTTGGGAGACTAGTTGAAACTTCTGGCCTGAGAAACACAGAGACTGAGAAATAGTTCCTTATGTGCAGGAGGAAGAATCTTAAGATAGCAGAAGATTCAGCAGAAGCTACCAGTATAACGTAGGTAATTGGGTTCTTGTTATATATAGCTTTGTTTTCCTTCTTTCTTTTTCCTCCTCAAAAAAGACTCTGAAACAAGGTCAACTCTTTGTGTTACAGTGATATTTTCAGGTCAGAACCTGTCAATAATTTTATTTACCTGGTCTATGCTAATGTTTAGGTTCTAATTCAATCATGTCTATGCTTAGAGGGAATTGAAAAACTTCGGTATATCAGACAATACTGAAAATGATTGTTAAAAACTGCATAAGATTGTCTAACAGAAAGATGGTGATTTGTTGTTAGATGGGTAGAGGAAAACGAGAGATGAAGAGAATAGAGAATACAGCAAGCAGGCAGGTTACATTTAACAAGAGAAAGAAAGGATTGTTCAAGAAGGCCTACGAGTTAGCTATATTATGTGATGCAAAGGTCGCGCTTGTTGTGTTTGCCTCCTGTGGAAAATATTTTGAATACCCCAGCAACAAGTATGTATTGTTTAAAATTATTACTGCCGTTGCTGCTTTGCACAGCATTTCTAGTTTAAGTTTCCTTTTCATACAAAAAATTCTAAAGTAGCGTTCTGGATATGTGGTCAAACAATAGTTTGCTATGTAAAAATAACTGGTGTGTATATAACAGGAGAACTACTCTTGCTCGTTTGCCAACATCTGTGGATATATATTTTTCTTTTGCTTTTCAATGATAGACAGAGAAACTATTAGATTTTGTAATCCCGAGGTCATTGAGATTCACAGTCGTTTTGAATCTTAAGAAAACAATGAAATAACTACGCCCAACTATAGTCTATTTGACGGTAAAACTTTCTTGTGTGTTTAGAAATACAATACTACATCGCTCGATTCAGTACACGTTCATATTTCTTTTCCTCTTTAGAGGCGACAAGAGCCTGTTAAACAATGTTTAAAGTATAACCTCGGTAGGTTTTTTATTTATTTCCCCAGTTACTTGACGTATAACCTCCGAAGATTTTAGATTTCGCTGAGAGTTGCAACAACAAAATTTCGGTAGCAGTTCACCACCTCTCTACTTGTTTTATGGTTTTTGATTTTTTTTTTTGGATTAAATAGTGTTAACGTTATTAATCAAATTAATGTTTTGAATTATCTTATATGATTCATCAAGATTAAGTAACAATAAGTTTATTAATATTTTAATGAAGTTTAATCTAAAAAAAATTATTCAAAAGTTTAGGTATAAGAATATCTTCACAAAAAATTGTGTATATTTTTTAATCAACATTTTGGATTGTATTCAACAATCCATCATTAAGAAGAGGAAGAGTAAAGAGAAGGATTGCAAACTTAGATTTAAAATGAGGAACAGGTGGGAAATGATGGCTCAACAAAGTAAAGACAGAAGGGATAAAACTAGGAAAAATTAAAAATAAACTAAAAAAAATCTATAAGAAATTAGGAAGAATGTAAAATAAAAAGATATATATATATATATATGATTATGATTTATATGAATTGTATATATAATAGACGACTCACTGATTTATATAAAAACTATTAAAAGAAAAAAACATCAAGAATTAGAAATTGCAGAAATGGGTGGAACAATTTGGAGGAGTTTACTTTGGTCATTGTATATATAATAGACGACTCACTGATTTTTGAGAACCAGAGATCCCTTTGCGTATGGTGCTGTGATTGGACTATTGTCCTTTGACTGTAGATTTTATAGGTTTTGCGTTGAAATACAATTGCATGTGAATCTCTAAGGATCATATGATTGTATTATTATTTTAATAAATCATTAAAAAATATTAAATCTATTATATAAATATATTTGATATATAGTGATATATATTTTAATGATTAGACTGTATTTATTAATTGATAAATTTCAGAATGTCAATTAATTAATGATATGTTCAAATATGCGTCAAGAGTTCTAGATAAATTTTGCCGAAGAATATTGGGTAATATGAGATGCCAACTATGAATGTGCCCTCCACAAGAATTCTAGATAGATTTTGTTGAAGAATATTGGGTAATATAAGATGTGAACTATGAATGTGCCCTCCACATTTCACTGTCCTGTCTAATTTAAAGTTGAAAGATAAAATCTTTCCATTTATGTGTTTCTAATCTCATGAAAACTTTAAGAAATTAAATGTTATAATAATTTAAATTTTGAAAATAAATTTGTTTGAGTTTAATTGATAAGAATAAAGATATGATTTTTGATTATACTATTCATTAAGATTTAACCTTTTTTTTTTTTTACGTGTAATTAGATCAGGTCAGACTCCTAAACAATTTTATTATTAATAGACATTGTCTAAATCAAATATCCACTTTAATAATAAACTGTCCATCTAGACCCATAAGTTCACTGTTATTTGTTGTCCAGATCAGAAATCCACTGCTGTTGTCCATGTCAGAAATCCACTGTTGTTTAGATTAAAAATTTAGACCAAATCGGCTCATATGTCCACTGTTGTTCGTTGTCCAGGTCAGAAATCCACTCCTAAATGACTTTATTATTATGACTGTTGTTATAGACATGGTCTAAGTCAGAAATCCATGTCCATGTCAGAAATCCACTGTTGTTTAGATTAGAAATTTAGACCAAATCGGCCCATATGTCCACTGTTGTTCGTTGTCCAGGTCAGAAATCCACTCCTAAATGACTTTATTATTATGATTGTTGTTATAGACATGGTCTAAATCAGAAATCCATGTCCATGTCAGAAATCCACTGTTGTTTAGATTAGAAATTTAGACCAAATCGGCCCATATGTCCACTGTTGTTCGTTGTCCAGGTCAGAAATCCACTCCTAAATGACTTTATTATTATGATTGTTGATATAGACATGGTCTAAATCAGAAATCCATGTCCATGTCAGAAATCCACTGTTGTTTAGATTAGAAATTTAGACCAAATCGGCCCATATGTCCACTGTTGTTCGTTGTCCAGGTCAGAAATCCACTCCTAAATGACTTTATTATTATGATTGTTGTTATAGACATGGTCTAAATCAGAAATCCACTGTACTTATGTTATTGTAGACGTAAACAGCTTATCTAATGTCCAAGTCAGCCCATAAGTCCACTGTTGTTCGTCATCCAGGTCAGAAATTTAGACCAAGCTAGCCCATAGGTCCACCATTGTTCGTTGCCCAGGTCAGAACTCCACAGTTGTCCAGGTTGGAAATCCACTGTTGTTCGTTGTCCAGATCAGAAATCCACAGTTGTTGTCCATGTCAGAAATCCACTGATGTTGTCGACGTAAAACATGTTGGTTGAGCAAAAGATTATGTTGAGTTTCGACCCCTGAGCATGTTTTCACAAGATGCCTTGAACTACACAACTGCTCTGCTTCAATAGAACTCTGGTTTTGTATTATTTTTATATGCATTGAGTTAAACTAATCAATGATAGTCGATACCCGGGGTTGAGCTCACATATTTCTATCAACACCGAGGGGGGAGTTCTGGGTTAATTGATCTATGATACACAGTCGAGTGCTTGCGCACTAATCAACTGGATGGGTACGGGACAACTATAATTCGGGTGGAAGGGGCACTACAGGTAGACACGTACCCCATTTATTCAGAGAGACGATGATGCAGAGGCGGTGATAGTTTTGGCAGCAGTAGATTGGGTAGGTCAAGGGCTGTGATGTGATGAGAGGGAAGTTAATGATGATTGGTGAAGTACCCCATTCATTTTAGACGAATCCCAATCAGTGGGGATCTTCGTAATAGATATATGATCTGCTTTTGTATGAGGAAGAAACCTTCTGGTGAGGAAATAATGCTTTTGATGCGCTCTTTTTAGAGTAAAATTGTGGATTCCTCCTTGTCCTCGTTGGAGAGGTCTTTTCCTGGTTAAATTTTAGTCTAGCGAGTATCGTTACTTTTTGTGGAACAATGACCATTGGTTCTTTGCTAAGGCTGGTGTTACTGTCACAGCTTTGGGAATTGATCTTAAAGATTAATTGTCACAGAAGTGAATATGTTGGGTTTGAAAGTTTACTAACACTAACAGATTTTAGTGTAATGATAAATTTACAACAACTGTTACAATCACAAAGATTCCAAGACAAATTCAAATACTAGTTGAATGGTTGAATAGTGTAATGACAAATCTACAACAATTAGTACTATAACAAAGGTTCCTAGATTTGTTCATCTATTTGTTGAAAATGTGGTGATTTTATCCACATTGACAAGGAGTTCGATGACTTTTAAGTATAAAATTGTGTAGGTTTGTACATTTGGTGTATTTATCAAAAACTTCTCTGACTTCTTAGGCTCAATTTCTTAATTTCGAGGGAATGTATTTTAATTACAACCATTTAAAGCATAAGCTAGTGTAGTTTTAATATTATTTAGGTTCATTCTATATTTGTTTAGATAAATGGATTCCAAATTGTGGCAGATTAGATAAAGATTTGTATGGAGAAACCTCAAGTGCTTCCTTGAGAAGTGGCTTTCTTCCTCATTAAGTGCACACAAAGACAAATGAACTTATAAGAATCCTTTAAAGAATGAAGGTATGATTTAGTCAAAGGAGTTGACCCTTCTAGCCATAGAATGTGATTCTCTTGAGGTCATGGTATGTTTGAAAGAGCAAGAAAGAGTAGATGAAAGAGCCATGACACAAGAACCAAATCATAGTAGGAAGACTAAGTTTTAAAAGCAACTTATCCAAGAGAAAGTTTCACATTCTTGTAGGTCCTTGATAGTGTATGTAATATAAATTCCAACAATTCTAAATTCAAATTTTGATCGCAATGTACATTAAAAACTCATAATCAAATACACATGTAATAAACAAAACTAACCACAATTTAACCCTCTTTTGTCATTTATGCCTATCAATCTCAACTTTTAATTTAGTTCTAGTTACTAATTACCACTCATATTGGAGTTAACGAGATTCTAAATTAGTGTAGGGTCATTTATTTCCCCACATTTGGGTAAACCTTGTTCTCTCAAACCAACCAAGTACTTTTTCCTAGGGTTAACGTACTTCTTATATAACAATTTTGATCATTTTTTTTGTCCAATAAAATGTACAAATTGTATACTTTAACTATCTTTTTCATCTTTGATCAATCATATATTAGAGTTGCATACCACAAATATTCAATGATACCATCTTCTTATTAAGCATTTCTCTAGAGTCAACCCCTCTACAACCATACATCACTTTGAGGTTCCAATTATGAAAATTTGTTAAAAAACCTATATACCTAAATAAGGGGGAACCCTTTGATCATGGTGTTTATCTTAAAATGTTGAAAGTCAAAATAGAACATTTATGGTTGACAAGCCATATCTTCTAATCCTCTAACATTAGTGGAGGTAATTCATGTTTACTTGTGGAAAAATCTAATGGGGTGCAAGTGTTTATAGGGATAGGTCAAAAAGTCAAATTATCTAATAATCTTAATGATGCTCCTCTCTCCTCACATCCTAAATATTCTTCTATTCTCTCTTCATAAATACAATAAACTAATTTTTCCATCCAAGGCCTTGCTTCCTTCATTTCAAATTCTATAGAATTCTCAATGCTTTGTCAACCTCATTTTTCCTATACCCCTCTTTTCCTTACCCCTACTCTTCTTCCCACTTTACATATCCACCATGCTATCACTATCATTTCACAAAATCTTTCCTAATCACCTCCTCTTATCCTTTCCTCTACTATTCCAACTCAACTAACATATACCCAACCCATTGCCACACATAATTCTACTCATTCTCTAGCATTTCACAACCATTCAATGTCATGTAAAATATTAGGGAATCTAATACTAGGTTTAGTAGTCTTACAACCATTAATAAAAAGGATTTGACTAGTTAACTAATAGAAAATCCAATATTAACTTATGATATATTATCATATCATTTTCCAATGGGATTTTCGACACCATGATTTGAATTGTATGATGGTAAGGGTGATCAAATGGCATACATAAGAGAATTGAATGAAAATTATTTTCCTTTTCTATGCAATGATAGATTACATGCAAACATTTTCCATATACAATAAAATAATATTCTCTTTATTGTTCCATCTCATACCACGCATATCTATCCTTTTATATACCCAATTAGTAAGTTATTTTTGAGACAATTTTAATTGAATCTTGCTATAAGGGTTACATCTACAAAATTTATATGTTGTGACAACATATCAAATAAAAATAATAATAAATATGTTTTGTTCTTTCAAACATTGCTTGTAAGGATGAATAATCCACCACTAGATGATGTATGAAAAGGATGATTAATTGATTAGAGATAACACCGAATTTGATTATCATGCTACATTTATGAATTTTTCTTCAACTGTTGAAACTTTGACCTCAAATTATAAAATGTTAATATGCTAACTTATGATTCATATAATAATCCATATTCTTCATCATGTCCTAAATATCAATGAAACATACTTAAAATAAAGGTAGCAATAATCCATTTTGAAAGAAAGATTCTAAGCCCAAAGGTTACTAATGGAAAAGTATCTTTGAATAAGTTTAATATAAATACCAAGTAATACAATAAATATAAAGGAAATTTACAAGGATTTTTTATCCCTAATATTATGTGTTTGGAAAATCCTTATGATCAAATATTATTACACTATTGCTTATTATATTTCTGAATATTTGAGTAATTTCCTAATGGTTATAATTTATATTTTAACAGCATAGTCAATGGTTATAATACACAATGTTTGAGTTTAAGAAATAAGATGCAATAATTGACTATTAAAAGTTAATTTATATGGAGGGAATAGAACATGAGAAAAGTAAATTTCTTTCTTGCACATTCCAAACTATTAAAATATATACCAATGTCTTTCCACAACATGATAAATATAATCATGTGGAGACTCTTCTAGAAGATGATAAAACAATTGAATGTATGTTTGATGCACTATATTATCATCTCATAATGAATTTGATAGAGTTATTGATGGTCAACCTATCACACCTTCCTCTTTATCCATTATATTTTATCACAATAAAGTATTTAACAATAGTTACCATGGGTTCTCTAATATTAGATGAGACATATCATGTTTCCACTTTAAATCAATTATGGTTGATCCTAGATTTTATCTAATTATTTATATAGAATAGTTTATAAATATCAATTTTCATTAATATCAATATGATCATTTCAAAGTATGCATAAAATTTTCTAGTGACATACATAATATACTATAAGTTTCATGACCATATTGAAAATTCATATTGAACAAAGTTGATCCACTATTTCTTTACATGAATTCCAACTTTTGATAGATCTAGCCTCATCTTTGGTCAATCATGGATAGAACAATATGAAGCTATCCTTTCCTTATTGCATCAATGTGTAAAGTTCACACATGATGGAAAAATTTTCATGGTACCAATAGCTTCATACTAGCCTCTTGTTGGGACAACAAAGGTAATTTATTATAATATGAAAACTTGAAAATTACATGAAAATCTAAATTAAGTATTCTTGTTCATAAATAAACCATTCTATTATGTGTTTTTAGTTATAGAATACCATTAAAAAATTTATGAATTGAAAACATAAAAGATAAGAAAATCACATGAGTTGGATAAAATAGTAATCCATAGAGAAAATTTTAATTAGCAAAGCTCCATTGATTCTATCATACCAATTGGTGAGATACAAAGCTTAGACTATGAAAACATGAAAAATCTTAAAATTATAGGAAAATCTTATATTAAGCTACCTCTAATATGGAATTATCATGTAGTGATTTATCTTCTTTATGTTACCAATACTAGCCACTTTAATATACTTAATATAACCACCTTAGATGAACTTTAACAAATAATAAAAGGAATATACTATCACCTAAGATATAGCTGAAAAAGAGGCACAAATTAGCAACATAAGAATGCAAGAAACTCCATAAGATCATCTCACGACACAAGATATTTATGTGGAGAAACCATTTTGGGAAAAATTTCTCCAAGAAGTGAGGAAAACAATGTAATGTCTTCAAAAATATAGATAAAATTCAATCCTTTCTTTCTCCTCACTATTCTTCATTCCTTGAGTATTTACAAACAAAGCTTTCACTATACCTCAAAAAGATTAATTTCTACCACAACTACCCCTATTTATACAACATTTTTACCCTCTAAATGGGACAACCAAGTTGGTTATCATATCCCAAGACCTCCCTTGGATAAATTGAATAATTTTATGCATAATTTTTTTTACTCAACCACTCACCTCTTATACATGAACAACTAATTTATCCTTATGGACACCTAGTTTTTCTTATATTACAAGGTGATTATTTGCTTCTTGTGGAAATTTCATAACCTTCCAAAACAACATCACAAGTGTTCAAAACATCATAGGGAGTTGGCCATCCAAAACAACCCTAACCTTTAATATTATCTTTTAGTAAATGGTAAATTCATACTAGTAAATAATTAGTTGTTGATCCTTTGTAAAGATTAATTACCATACCAGTAAAAATTTGACAATAAAATATTCACCGTTGATGGTGAATCCCTCATCCCTTCCAAATTATTTAAAAAAATATATTAAGAGTAATTACATACATATTATTTTCAAGGTTGATGACACCTTGATCTTATCAATGAGAACATCATTACAAAATATTTGTGGGAAAAAATCTACCAAGAAGAGATGCCAAGTATGTATTTTATTAAAAATAAAATAATAAATACAACAAACTTCTTTAACACGTCCAACTCGCTATCCTATTCTTGCAACTTGTTTCTTCCATTCCTTATTTTCTATCTATATTTTTATCACTATCCAAGGCACCAAGTTATAGAGCTAAACCCAAAGATGGCACCCAGAATGGCTCTTCCAATTTCCAACCTTTGTATATTGTTTCTTGAAAAGTGAAAAGCCATTACAAATGCATCCCACAATTCTTTGTCCTTACTCTTGTCATTTTCCAACTTAGTAAATGTCAAAAGAAACAAATTTGAAACTCACGAGTCATCCACATTTTTCTAGCCACTCCACTTCTAGGTAGAACTTTAATTAATTTATTTTTGTGTGCACAATTTGTATTTACTATTGTCAATGGAGTCCTCTTATGAATTCATTACAAATAATAGGTGGGGTTATATACTATAAATTAATCTCCATCAACACCCTAAGTATCTAGAGACACTTTTCAAGGATGTTGGAAACATGTAAAATGACCTAGTACTTATAAGGTAGATAAACAGTAAATCCTAACACCTCTCTTAAAGCATACTATTTTTAATTTTAATATATTTAAATCTAAGAAAAAGTAGCTAGAACATGATATAAATGATGTTCCTTGAAACACATATATAAGTCCTTCAAGTGTAAACAATAATGACAAAGAAAATGGTTATCAAAAAATAAAACATTTATGTAAAATATGATATTAATAAGAATAAAATTTCAATGATGCTAAAATTAAATAGATGATACAATGGTAATTCCAAACCTAATTTAATATTATAATCAAGGAACCAATAGTACATCAATACTTTAAAATTAAAGGACAAGATAAAAAAGGTAATGTGGTAACAAAAGAAGAAAAACAAAAGAATATATGAGTGTCATAATCATATAAAAAATCATTAATTTAACAAGTAATTTTTTAAATACCTACTTTACATGATGATTTGGGTCTGCCATACTTGAACAATATTTCATTTTTAGTGATTTTATAGTTGACTATTGGGAAGATGATGACCAATTAGATAATTATATCTACACTCATTATATTGGTTGATTGTCACTTAAATTTTTTTATGCTTTGATATATTTCACATTCTTTAATTTTTCCTTTTTCATATTTTTCACCCTAATTTTCCTTCTCATACTCATAGCTCATTGGTTGATGATGCAACTTAGTCACCTTTAATGGTGCATGCTAGCACAAATGAGGTCATCAATAATTCCTTTTCTTACATTATTTTGTTATCATTTTTATTTTATTTTTTGTTTCTCCCTTTCAAATTTAGATGATACAAATGAATGGAATATTCTTAACACACTTTCACCTATGTTAATAAAAAACCTATTTAATTTTTAGTTATATGAGGAAATTTTAATTGAAATGTGATTGTTATGACCATCTTCCTTATTGGTCATCTTTATTTGGAAATATTTATTGGAATTTCTAATTGAGCCATATTTGTATGCTCATCCTTCCCCTTGACATTTTATTTTTGTATGATTGCTTTAGTAAGTTACTTACACTATCTTACTCTTTGTATTTCTACTATTTCATTCTCAAAATTCTTTTTACTTTTATTCACTTAAGACACCTTCCATTCACACACACTACATTACATGAATTTACCACTTGAAGTTAACCATGTAAACTATACCCTACATTGAATGTATACAAGACAAATGTTTATGTTTAAAATTAGGTTAGTTTTTTTATACATTTCTTATTTTAAATATACAAGTAAAGTAAAAAGTGATAATTTAAATATACAAGTATAAAGTGCTAAAATTCTATGCCTTATATTGAATACACACAAGAAAATTATTTATTCTATAAAATTAGGTGAATTTCTTATACTTTTCCCACTTTAAATGTTAGTTAAAGTATAAATTATATATTTTGAGAGGTTGGAATAAGTATTATTAAATGATTACTAATATGTGTGCTCAAAATATGGGTAATTTTTTTAAATTTTCTTGTTTTAAAATATATGTAAAGTATATGCTACAAATTTGGATGTCTTGGTCCATTAATTCATGACATGAGGATAGCCAAAATTGTTTTTATCATTTTGATTAATATTTATAGGAAGATAAATTTTCATGTTAATTTTTTTAAATTGCTAGCTAAGGGGGTATTTTTGATCCATGAAATGATTAAGATTAAGATTAAATTTGTTATTGATGTTTATTTTAACTTTTTATTTTAGGGAGATTAAAAGTATTTATGAAAGATATATGAAGTATCAAAATGACATCGAAGGTGGTGCCTCTTTTGTATCGGATCTCAATGTATGCCTCTATCCCCTATCTATTAGGAAATTTATAAATTATAAATCATAAGAGAATGAAATGAAATCAATAAATAATATATTTTTGATTTTCAACATGATTTAATAATATATGATGAAACATGGTAATTTAAGCTAGTTAATAAAAATGTAATATAAAGTGTTTAATTATTAGAATTGTTATTTTGGAGACTTATGCTTAAAAATCCATAAAGACATGATAATTTTTTATATCTATAAATGCTAAATTTGTAAGTAATTAAACAACCATATCCAACTATATATTTGACATACCCTAATGAGATAATATTATATTATATAATTAAAATATTTGTGAGCGATCTTGTGCAAAATATGCAAATGGTGATGGGTTTCTATATAATTGAATTATTTTTAATAAAGAAAATAATTGTTACAAGCGACCCCACCCATTACAAATTTCAAAAAGGTCAGTAAAATAGGATCCTATAAGAGATAGAACATACACATATTTTTATTTTTTAGCAAATAAATGCAACAAAAACCACCAAGAAGTGGAGATATTAGTTGTGACATTGTAGAGAATTAAAATAATTGAGGCTAGTCATCACCGTAAATTCACGTATCATTTGCTTCACCTCAAATAGAGTTGTTTCCATATTATCAATAACCTTGTGTGGTTAACCAAAAATCCCTTTGCCTTTGATGCTACCAAAAGTAGGAGGAGATTGGTTATATTTTTTCATTTCCTCTTTGTCTAAGTAGAGAATAATAATGTTATTCAATTATCTCCAAATTAGCAATTACCTAAAGGTAATTATATAAGAGAGAAAATTCATAATACTATCTTGATTACAAACAATATTATTCATGTTATTCTTATTAATCTCATTTCTCAAAATACCCGAAAAGGTCTAAAATTTAGAAAAAACCATATTTTTTACTGGGTAGAAAGAGACATAAAAATAAATTTTATGACCACTCATGTGGTTAGACAAGAGTCTAAAGGGTGAATTTTCTATAATATAGATTTAAGGGGATTGAATACATATTATTCTTTGATTTATCTATGGGAAGAACTTGAGTGTTAATAGAGACAAGATTTAATTTTCCTATTAAAATTAATCAATGGAATTTCTCGAAGAAGAAACATTAGACTCTAAAGTATCAACCGATAGATGTGTTCTTGATAGGAGGAGAAGGAACAATGAGATAAGTTTTTGTACCATATGAATGCTCAAGAAATTTAGAATATTTATTCTCCTTGAAGGTATCTTCATCAAAGTGTATATTATCTACATCATCAATGGTTATAAAGTAATCCATAACATGATCATCTAGGTGACACTCAATAGTTTTCATACATCTCCAAAAACTTGGTCTAATGTGTACATGGGAACTCAAGGTCTAGAAAATCATAAATAGTTTCATAATCAATACTATAGAGAAAATAATCTCATGACATGATCTCAACATTATTTCTTCATGTTAACTTCCTTTGAAGTGTATCTAGTTTAGGTATGAATGCATAAAGATAAGGAAAAATATTAATCCACCTACAATTTATTAGTAAGAAAACACATGATACATCTTCAAATAATAAAATCAAATGTCAATAATCTCAATATATAACAATTATAATAAATTAATTCTACTCATGAAAAACATCTTAAGGTGCTCAAGTTTCATGGACATCAGCTAAAATGCACAAAATTAATAAAATAAATAAAATATGTCTTAGGATTAATATCTAAAAATAACATATATGGCTAAGAAGTGGTCATCAATACCTTTCTAATATTTGTAAAAAATAGACATTTTGGGTGAAATAAATAAGCTCAAAATCCTAAAACAAAATATATAGAATTCAAATAGCAATATAATTAATGAATTAAAAATATGGAAAAAATACCAACATCAATTGAGATAATTTCTTAGAACTAACTTTTCAACACCTATAAATTTGTAAATATTTGATCTTATATGTTAAAGCTATGTAAATAAGAATAATATACTCCATTAAGGGAAAATAAATACTTTCAAGGCAGGCCACTAGTGATAGGATGGTGGTGGTTGGATTTATGTCACATGATGCTACGATTGAGTAGGCCCCTAATGGGGTGGTGGTAAATGAATTTAAAAAAAAAAACCTACTAGATAATACCCCCACATTACTAAATTAAACCAAAAAAGTGTCTCACAAAGATAAATGGATAAATTATGTAACCATTGGATAAATCATGTGAAATAGAGAAAAATTCAATGGAGTAATTATGGTATACGACCATATGAATTTAAATAATTTTACAACTTTTTTAAAAAAATCTACAAACTCAAAAAATGGACAAGTTAAATTTATATCTCTAATTTTGGATTTTAGATATGAATTATTATAGTTTTGATGAATTTTTGATACAACAATTATTTATATTTTGTAACAATATTCATAAGAGATAAGGGTGGAGAGTAGAAGCCCCATGTTGTTTGGAAAGTAAATAAAGAAATGGAAAAAGGAATAGTCCACAAATCTGAAAAATTAAAGTAGAAAGAAATGAGAACAAAATGGAGGCATCAATCGAAATTCTAGTATTTGGAAGAGATATAATAGAGGCTACAAAACATATATTCCTATTAGAATCTTTGCTAGAAAGATAGGAAATTGATGAGGACAAACCAAAGTTTTTAGGCTTTGTATCTTCATTAAGAAAATAAGTACTGGAATGGTACAAAAGGACTTACTCGAAGTATGGGAAAAGTTGGAATGAAGTAAAAAAATACTTCTTTACAAAATTCAACACTTTGAATATCCCTATAGAGAGTGTTAATAAAATGACGAACCTAGATCAATGAGAAGAGGAATCTATAAAGGCCTTTGACAAAAGATTTAAGGAAGTCTACCAAAAATTAGAGGAACCTCTAACAGAGTGAAAAAAGATTGAATGGTTCATCTTTGAACTAAAAAATGATATAAGAGGGGTGATCCCACAATAGTGGTTTACAATTTTTGGCCAAATTGGACATTGAAATATTTTTTTCTAACTAAATCTTCACTTTCGAACACCTATAGTGGCTAAACCGTGAGAAATTTGAAGATGATGCAAACCAGAGTTTTGTGACATTTTTTCTGTAGATTCTAAATATATTTTTTTCAAAAATTTTGGAATTAGATTGCACCTCTTTTTCCATCTCCCTCGAAAACTAGTTTTTTTTTCAAAAAACAACATTTTTAAGGAGTGATGCTCACCGTACAATGCAAATTTTTTTCCATGAAGGATAAAATTCTACTTCTTTCAAATTTAGATTTGTAACTCTGATATCTAGTGCTTCCACTTGGTTAGATAGTGTTTTATAGAATATTTTTTCCTTAATCAAGTTTTGAAGTCAAACTAATTACAATTCACATAGGCAAACCATATAATTCACGTAAATTTTTTTGTATGTATCACAATTCTTTTTTTTTTTGTTGGATCAAGGACTTTAATATCTAGTGCACTCATATTTTTCAATTTATTTTTTTGATAATCTTCTATTTTTCCACATGTAATAAGAACTTCATTTTCGTGAAAAAACCTATGTTTAATAAAACCAAAAAAAAAGATAATAAAACCAAAACATATTAAAATTATAGTCATTTGATACTCATTCTGATGACTACTTGAGAGTTGGTTTTTGTGTCCTCCATTTTCATGCTCAACCCGAGCTTCCAAGGGAAAGATTTTTGGTGGGAGAGCAGGGATCAGGGAAAAGGGGGGTTTGCTCAAACCAAGGGGGTTTGAGTGAACCCCCAGGGTTTCAAATGAACTAGGGTTTGAATGAACCCTAGTTCATTTGAACCCCCTTTCAAAAAGGGGTTTGCATGTGCTTTTTTGGCAGGATGCATTTAATGGAACCTAGGTTCAAGCGAACCCTCTTTGGTTCGTTTGAACAAATGAGTTCATTTGAACCCCAAGAATGATTTTTTTTGGCATGGAGTCATTTTTTGTTAATTTTCCTTCCTTATTCGAATTGTAAACCAATTTGGTGCACATTTACCCAGAGTAGTCTTAGATGGAAGAAAAATTAATACTTGTACAAACTTAATCACATTGGTATACCACACAAAAGCTTAGACATGGTGCATACCTCAAAAAGATGACATAAATGAGAACCTTAAGAAATTATAATTGGTAGTAAAATAACTAACCATACAAAATGGTATTTTAGAAAGAGGAGAGGTAAAGAAAGGTAAATATATTTTCTTCAACATATTGTTCAAGGGAAGGCTATCTCAAGAACAATTTCCCTACATCCCAAGGAGAAATAATTGCAACAATATTACATGTAGAATTAAAAATGGTACCAATCAAGACAAATACGTTATACTATGGAACTTGATAGAAATGGGACAATCACCTCATGAAGGAGTGTCCTACAAATCAGTTTCAACTTTACAATACAACAAGTCATCCAAATCAAACATTCCCAAAGAACTACAACTATGATGTAGGCATGGATAGAAAGATAGCATATGTTAAAGGACTTGCAAAAGACCCTTTTTATGATGCAAGTTACATACAACCACCTTGGAGAGATAATAGAAGTGTTTATGCATTACATAATAATCCAACACAAGATTACATAGGATATAATAGGAAATCAAACTATAGAAGAGGAAGATGACGTGATAGAAACATCCACCAAAAATGTGCTCCTACATGTTCTAAGTGCAAAAAAATAGGCCACTATGCTATAGAGTGTTGGGTAGAAAATAAAAGGAAGTGTCCATTTTATGGAGATGATTCTAATGAAATATTCAATTGTGATAAAGCACAATAGTATTACCAAAACACTATACACTCTAGAAGTGATGAAAAGTACATGACCATAAGGAGCTAGGGTAATAAGAAGAATACCATCAAAAGCAATTAAAATTACTCAATGAATCGATCAATTTTCATCTCATACATAGAATGAGGAATATTTTAGGGAAGAACAAAAAAATACAAATTAAGAAAAGGAAAATTTCCAAAGAAAAGAAAAATAAGGTTACAATATTGACTAGACAAAGAATTGATACCATAAAAATAAAAAAATAAAGAGATAAATTGAAGAAGTTAGCAATGATTCAATTTTGGAAGAAGAAGAATGTGATTAATTTATATGAAACAAACAAAAACATGATAAGATAGTAGGAAAAGAAACAAAACAAATTATACAAAAAAAAAGGATGACATAGCCTATTTTTTAGAAGAAGTAATGATGTTGAATAATTTAGTCTCTTTGGCCCAACAAAAAGGCCTTATAGTCAAATTAAAATAATTGGGGAAATATTGGAACAAATAGAAACAATAACAAATAAATCAACTTATAGAAGACCAGAACTAGAAGAATGGACCCTCTCCTAATTACCACACACCTTAATAATAACAAAGTCAAACATTAATCAGTTTCCAGGGTGGTTCTAAAAATGTAAAGGGATGGTGTCTTATAGGTTAGACATATTTTTGAATAGTTTTGCAGCCTTTTAATTAGTACTATAAATCTGATTATGCATGTAATGTTTATTATGATATTATTATAAATAGTTAGGCCTTGGCCTTTTGCTTAAAAATTATAATAATAATAATAATAAAGTCAATCATGTCATGGTAGATTTAGGTGCAGACCAAAATATTATTGTAGAAACTACTTGGGAGAGATTGGGTAGAACCGAGTTAGTCAGAACACCAATCAACATCAATTTGGAAGATGGCTTTGGCATGAAAACTTTAGGAACATGGAAGAATGTGGAAATAAATATTAAAGGACTCAAGAAAATTATAGATTTTAAGGCCATGGAGACGAAGGAACCCTTTAACATTTTTAGAGCATTACTAGGATTGAGATGGTTTGTCAATTCTAATGGGATAGTAGACTCAAGAAAGGAAGAGATATATTTGGTGTATGACACTAAGATAGTACATATTCTACTAGGAGAAAGAGAAGAAAATACTTATGTGGAAGCAAAAAAATCACTATTGGTCTACTCAATCTCCAAAAAAATTGTTACTACAAAACTACCACAACACAAAATATATGGATTTAGAAGGTTATTTTTGACATAAATCCACTTAGCCATTATCTTAGAAAAATATCAATCAATAACGATAAAAATACAAAAAACATTAATCGCATCCAAAGAGGTATATGACATATCAAACTACCAAGGTTTTTGGAGTAGGAGATGTAAAGGAGTATATATTAGACATGGAAAGTACATTTGAAGATGAATTAACAAGGATTTTTTCCCTTTAGGACACCTTGGTATTTAATGCCACTTGTTGGTGGCATACACACAAGCATACTATTCCCACATGCATGCCTTTTGAATCTTAATCACGCCACAATACACACAAGAAGGAGAATATACCCTAACCCCCAAATATGAAGACGTAAATACCTAGAGGATCATATTCAAATTTATGTCACCACATGGAAAGGAGATAAAGAATATGACCACCACCTCTATAGTCAACTACTTTGTTGGACCCTCACACTGATAGCACAAATTTTCTATATTAATTATGAAGAAGGAGAGAAACTAAGGATTCGGGAAACTTCCAAAAGATTTCATCCACACATTTTCCTTCTGGGATGAAAATAAGAAAATATGTATTGCACTGAAAAAATCAAGGAGATTATCTTAAAATGAGTTCCAAAAAACACCAATCCTCAAAGACTGCAAAATCCACCACCTAGAAACAAAGGAATCTAGAAACTAATATAATGGATCGAGAAATAAGCACAACTAGTCAAAAGATGTTATAAAATACAAAAGGATGAAGAAGAACCAAATCAAAAAAATAATATCATTGTGGAAGGATAAAATGAAATACATTTGAATAAGGATTCTAAATACCATTATTAAAACCATCCCCCCAAGTTAAGAGATTAAAATATAACCCTTAGGGAGAATCCTAAAATGGAAAAAATTGGTGATTACTATGAAGAACCAATTGTGGCATAAATCACTAAATTACTATTAAAATATGAGAAACTATTCCCAAAAACATTCACTCAAATGAAAGGCATAAAATAAGTGGGAGTCATGAAAATAAAACTAAAAAAAGGAACCAACCCACATCAAAAAAGTCCTTATCACCTCAACCCTAACAAGAAGAAAAGAGTTAAAACAAAAATAGATAAATTTTTAGCAATAGGGACTATTTAACTGGTGGAAGATTCTGAATGGACTAGACCTATGGTTGTACAAAATAAAAAGATAGGAGAAATCCAGATATGTGTCAACTTTTAGGAACCCTGCAAAAAAGCATGTATTCATGATCCCTTTTCTACTCATTTCACCGAGGAAACACTTGAATCCATCACAAGGAGAGAATTCTATTTATTCACTAATGTATTTTTTGGATACCACCAAGTCTAGATAAAGGAAGAAGACCAATCTAAAACTATATTTTCCATAGAGTGGGGATCGTTCATGTATATAGTAATAATTTTTGGATTGAAAAATGTACCAACAATCTTTAGCAAAATTATTGTGAATATATTTAAGGAGTTTATCCATTAATTCTTATAAGTATATCTAGATGATTGCATTTTCCATAACCTAGTAAATAACCACATTCAGTCACTATGAACCATGCTAGAAAAATACATAAGTATGCAAGTATCCCTGAATATCAAGAAATATATTTTTATAGTACCCTTTGACACATTGCTGGGGCACATCATATGTAAAAGGGGAAAATGATAGATCCAATAAAATTTTCCTTGATATTGGCATTATCACCACCTAGAATAGCACTAGAGGTTAATAAATTTCTAGGCTATACTAGGTATCATAGCAAATTTATCAAAGGATATGCCATCCTAGTAACTCCTTTAGAAGAACTCATAAAGAGAACTAATAAAATAGAAAATAGCACCTTTTCATGACCATGCAAATACTTTCAAAATAGTGATAGAAGTAGTGATTTCCCAACCACGTGGAAATAAAGATCACCCATTTTCTTTTTCCAACCACAAACTTTCCCATGTTGATAGAAATTACACTACCACTAAATGAGAGGCCTTAGCCATGGTCTACACATTTCACAAATTCTACCACTATCTCCTATCCACACCATTCACATTTTACACTAACTATGAGCCTTTGAAATTTCTACTAAAATAACCAATGGTACAAGGAATAATATGCAAATGGTTATTGTTATTTCAAGAATTTATATTCAAATAATGGTAAAACCAAGGAGCAATTATCAAGTTCCATACTAATTATCTAGAGTTGATATAGGTTAAGAACCCAAGGATCTTGAGGAAGAGCCTAACACCCATCTATTTTGGATAACTACAATACTAAAATAGTTTCATGATGTAGCCCAATTTATTTCTATAATTCAATATCCCACTAACATGACAACACATGATAAATAAATATTACTATAAAATATCTTCCTTTTACCTTAATTGAGGGAGAACTATATAAAATGGGAGAGATAACATCCTCTAGAGAGTAGAATATGGACATGAACATGAGAAAATATCAAGAGAAGCACATGAAGGAATTGTAGGGGGACATAATTGCAGAGACACTACTGCTTGGAAAATACTACTAGCTAGATTATGGTGGACTATTATATAAGGATGCTAAGAACTATACAAATAATTGTGGAATTTTCTAGAGAATAGGGTGATCTACTACTTAAGCTGAAATTCCCCTCTATCTAGTATTAGCACAAGTCCCATTTGAGAAATTGGCTATTGACTTCATAGAACATATAGACCCTCTAGCAAAACTATCCAAAGCTAGATTCATTACTTCTAGTATCAAATACTTAGCTAAATAGTCTAAAGCTAAACCAACCAGTGATTGCACCGCATATACTACATCCAAATTTATCTACCATAACATTATTACTAGATTTAGGTGTCCATTGAGTGTAACCAATGATCAAAGAAAATATTTAACTAATAAGATAATAAAGGAATTACTAGATAATTTCATTATCACCCATAACCACAACACACCATACCATCCACAAGAAAATAAGGCAAGTGAAGCACTAAATAAGATTATAGGAAATACTTTGACCAAAATTTGTGATAAAAATAGGGCTAGGTAGGACATTAAAATTATTGTAGTGCTTTGGGAATACCACACTACATACAAATGATCTACCAAGCACACTCCATTTGATCTATTGTATTGAATGGATGCTATCCTACCTCTAAATTTCATGGCCCAAAAATTTTGTACAACACTAACCAAAAGACTCATTGATGAAGAATCCATGAAACATCACCTTGAAGAACTAGATAAGATAGATGAAATAAGACAACTAGTGACACACTATCTATGGATAAAAATACATCAGCAGTATGAAATGATAAGAGTATTAAGTCTAAAAAATTCAAGGTCAATGATATGGTCTTACTCTATGATAGAAAATTTAAGTGGCAAGGAAAATTAAAAGTCAAATGGATAGGCCCTTATCAAATTTTCCACATTCTTGAATCAATAATAATACAACTAAGAAAATTAGAGGGAACAATATTACAATCCTTCATTAATAGAGAATTCCTTAAAAACTACGATTCTCCCCACATAGTAGAGGTGACTTGAGTACAAATCAAAATTTTGAATGGGGGGATGTTATTAATAGGAAAGAACAATAGTTCAAACACTACCAAGTAAATCATATTGCACCTTGTCATAAAAGAGCTTACAGACCATCATATTCAAGAGATACCATCTAGGGTAGAGGTAGGATAGACGAGCCATGTCCCATCTTGCAGATATATGCATATGAAAATATATAAATAATAGGGTAAGAAGATGCATGTATAAGAATATATGTATGAGATTGTGTGTAATAAGGTATATGTATGAGATAATATATGTAAGATGAATAGAGGAGTACATCATATAGGAAAAGATATATGATAAATGTAGATATGATGTAAAATAGATACAAGGAGATATAAATGTACTCCGTTAATATAAATAATATAATTATACTAAAATATTATCCATATTGTGTTGTCTAATATTCTGTTATATAGCTAATCAATTAATCTTCTATCTAAGTCAAACTATTACTCCCTTTATATGATCAATTCTAGGGCATAATCTACAACACTTAGAAATTACTTTGGGCTCATAACTCTGGGTAATTTTTCCCCATTTTTCTTTCTAATAGTGTTCACAAATTACATTAGGAAAATCCACACTAAAATTTTATTAGTTCCTTGCAAATAAAATAGTTTCCAATCCTTAACAATTTCCAAACATACAAAATGTATAGGAACCATGCATGTTCCATATCCTATGGATCTAAAAAAAGTTAACTGAGAGTTCAACTTGGTCCATTAGCCCTTATCTAAAAATAGAATTAACTAAATAGTAACAGCTACTTAATTAAAGTATAACTAGAAATTCAATACTAGATTGGTACTTTACCACTTGGGGCATTGATCTATTACAAAATTTCTCAAAATAATAAATTTCAAAGAACTATCACTTATCACTAGGAAATATTTCTAGAAAATAATTAATGAATTCATTCATTGTGTCCATGGTAGGCCCCTTGTGATATTCAACTTTTATCCTTTGGTAAAATGTGCAATTCTCCAACTTCTCTTGCAAGTCGCTAAAGATAGAAATCTCTTCTTGACAAATATAAATATCTCCCTTTTGTGTCATCATATGATCAATGGTTGTTTGACTAATTTGATCATGTAGAAACTTCTCAAATGCATTAATCATCTTGCTCAGTAAAGCCACTAAGGGGTTTCCTAGAAAGTGGATCCCATATTTTCCACAAGCTACTTTATTGTTACCATTGCATGTTTGTCTAGGGCCTATATTGCTATTTAGTTTGTGTTGACACTTGTTCAAAATCTTAACCCTCAACTATCCTACTTTTATCCATTCTTTTTCTTTTCATGATCTTCTTATATTACAACTTTCCCTTATCAAATACTTTTATAAGAGCATCCTTGATTTTAGAAAATTGGGATGTGGTCCCAAACGACTAAATCCTAATTTATTTCTAACTCCATCTAGTGAGCTTAACTAGTTTCATCACTAATATAATGTTAAGCCCTTATTAATTTTTTCAATAATCTACCAAATAAGGCTTCTAAGTTATTTCTCCACCCATTAGGCAGATAAAAGCCTTTGAGGTCTTGATGCTAAGCATCCCTTTGAGTTTAGCTTTGCAAACTGGGGCAAGAGAAACTTAATCAATAATGACCAATCAAATGGATGACATAGGCTATCCACTAAGATACATGAGACTTTAGTTCCTCAATGGTATTTTTCCTTTTACATTATTTTAATAGTAGTAGATACAACCATTTAAACTATTTTTGTTTCCTTCTTTGGTCTAAAACACATAGGTCGATGTATCAAATAATATTCAACTATGTGTTTTAGGATTTTGGCCATGGGGATAGTTATTTGTGGCACTTTTTCCCCTACCATCTCACCTTCTTGATCTCTTTCTTTTCAGCCTTGAAAGCCCAACAAGAATATAAGTTTTCTTCTTCTTCTTGGACATGTTCTCTCTTCATGTTGAGGAGATGGAATGACTTTTGTGTCATGAGGCCTAAGATTCCTCATACTCTAGCTCAAGTACTTTTTTTTCTAGTTCTATCTCTCTCTTCCAATTTCTTCTCCTACTACGCCTTTGTTTTGAACTTTTTCCTCCTTAACTTTTAGATTTTATTTTTCTTAAGGAGAACAAATGGGATATGAGGGAGGAGGAGGAGGAATTGGAGAAGTGGGAATGTGAGGAGGAGATACATAAAGAGGATAATATGGTGGAGGAGATAGATTTTGAGGTGATGGAGGAGGAAATGGGTTATGAAGTGATGGAGGAGGATTTGGAGTAGGAGATGGAAGAGGAGAATCATGTGGGGTAGAAGAGGAAGGAGTGTGTGAATCATCCCTAGGGATAAATGTGGCTTGAGATGAACTATAAGTTCTCTTTCTCCTTTTAAGAGTAACCTCTTCTTCACCCTCTTCCTCACTTGTTTCAATGTAAATTTTCTCTTTATCCTTCTTCATTTTTATCCAAATACCAAAGATGATGGTCTTTCTTTCTCAATTGTCGTAGTAGATGGACCTATGACTACCTAGGATTTATTAGGCTGAAATTAGGTTCATGGTAATTCCATCATGGGAAAAGGAGACACTAATCATCTTTCTGAATAGGTTATGATGCTAGCTGCTCTCACTTTCATGTCTTTTTCTTCTTCTATGGAGCTAACCATGTTTTAGATTAGTTAGTTATACACTCCTTAGACATTATAGATAGTGACTGAGAATTTCCCATTATCTTTGAAATTTTTTGACACTTTTTGATAAATTATAAGCTTTCATAATATCTAATATCAATATATAGTAGTGTTTCATTCTTACCTCAAAATTATCCTCATAATTGGACCAATAGTCCTTGAGAGGGGGGTCATATTTAAAAAATGAGAGTATAAATTTTCTTATTTTCCTAATAGGATCAAACTTGGATCCGGGGTCATCATATAGGTTCATTGTGTACATTTCCAACTCTTCTTATGTTGTCTTGACATTTTGCATATTGGAAAAAGAGTAGACACCCACTTTTATAGGGAAATAATATCCTGATTTGTTCTTTCCAAAAATATCTTGTGAATCTCTATCACCCATTTTCATAATTATAATAAGATTATCCTATTAGTTTGGTACATTGGTAGTTTGAGGGGGGCCTTGGGGAAACCTTCCACTTTGATGTATGAGAAGGTCTTGAATTGGATGTACCAATTTCCCCAATTCTTTAGCTTTTCCATTGCTTCCAATGATATTATTTTGGTGAAATCATTCTCCAATCCACTAATGATGGCATAGAGGAAATAATCATTTACCACACATTAGTTATTGTTGCTAGCATTTAGCTCCAACTATGGGTAATTATGATATATCTTGAAATCTCCCAACTAAAGGGATCATATATGTTTAATTCTAGAGAAGGTTTCTTGATAAGACATGTATACCATATAGGAGGTCATGTAGAACTTTCTCTATTCAACACACATTTAAGTTGTGAATGAAGAGCATTGCTAATTATGGTAGCCCAATCTACCTTCAAAAATGAAGAATTCACATCAATTTGATATACCTTGAAGTTCTTGAATTCTCATAGGACCAAAAACATTTTGATTTCTTCCAACCTTGCTACCTGAGAAAAATTCTCTTCAAAATCAATTCCTTCAACCTGAGCATATCCTTTACATGCAAGTCTAGCCTTGTTACATATCACATTTCCATCTGCAGTTTTAAATTGTTTCTAAAGACCCATTTGGTACCAATGAAATTACTATCCTTGGGTATTGTAATTATGTAATAAATGGGTTAGGATCACTCAAAAAACTCAATTCAATGAGCCTCAAACATATTTCAAAACACCAACTCCTGAACTCTTCAAATTTTCACTTTTCAACTAGGCCTTTCCTAGTACGTCTGCTTACCCTATTTGGGATTTTTCTCTCAAACTTCACAAAGGACTTCACAAAAAAATAAGAGATTTATATACCTCTTAGTGAGTTACAAAACATACCTCAAAATCATCATATGTTGTTTTGGAACATGTGCCTCAAAATGGGCCTTCACCATTGTCCTAATTAGGCTAATTAGGCCTAATTTACAAAGTAACTACCCTTTAAACTCTTCAAAACCCTCAATACTTGTTGGGGAAGTAATTTACATGTGTCCAAACCCTCAAAAATAAATTTTTTTTTAGGAGAAACTCACCTCTACATACCAAACCACAAAGCCCTCATTTTAAGCCAATTTGAGGAGGGTTTATTGAAAGTAATGGTTCCACACCTTACCAAAACTTTCCACTGCCTCAAACCTTCATAAGAAAATCTGTACAAACTCAAAACACCATTACACATGTAGTTCCATTCATATTTTGTCAAAACCTTACTTTAGTTCCTCCAATTCACATGGAAAACTCATGAAAACACCCTAGGGCATCACCCTAAAACCATACAAAATGTATCCCTTGCATCCAAAACCATTGTAAAACCTATATTATCATGAAACAAGAAATTCCACTAAGTTACAAGTCATGACAGTAGGTGGAATGTCTAAAACTTCATTTTTACACCAATCAAAACCCTTGACAGGGTATAAACATGCAATTCCAAAAAAATGAAGATATATCACTCAAAACTCAATATTATAACCTCCCACTTGATAAAAATGAAATCTAACACATGCCCCAATAATTTATAATGAGTCTCAAGGCATATATAGGCTCTATGGATTCATACAGTTCTTGCAAAGTGCAAAAAAATAGTAAAATTGCAGAAAAAATGTTTTTTATGGCTTGAAACCTTTAGAACATGCTTCAACAACCTTCATTAATCTCTTGTTCAATCCTTTGGAGGGGTTTTATACATATTCAATTCATTTCCAACCACCAAAACGTTCATAACTGACTTTTAAATGACCATGACCCTTCCTATTCCAAAAGCTGTATTTTCTTGACAATTTTTGTTGACAACTTTTTGCCTAATTGCAACATTTGCATTTTATGACTCTCTAATCACCTAAAACCTTAAAAATGACCTTTTTAGACCCTACTAATCCTATAAACATGATTTAACACAAGAAAAATAACATTCAACCCTTCTTGGAAACTTTTTATCAAACTTGACAACTTTTCCAACAAGATTTACAACTTTTACAATATGGTCTCAAAAGACCCCCAAAGTTTCCAATTACATCAAGAATGGTCTCCTTGGACCTTATTCAAACTCAAAACACACAACAACTTAACTCTAACACCTAGACCCAACTCTCCATGTAGCAACTTGAGAAAATTCATCAAAATGAGCAGGTGCTCCTACACCATGGAACTAATTCTCAAGTTTCATTTTTATTGATCTGAGTTAATTCTTCCTCCATAGCATCTAACCAACCTTTCTCTTTTCTTTCCTTTGCATAGGAACTTGGTTCAATTTTTGATAATAGTACAAAGTGTACCTATTCATTTTCTTTCCCAATTCTTCTCTGAGTATGGACCTCACTTTCCTTATCTCCTATAATTTGATCTTCAGAATGATTCCTCTAAACATACCTAGTCAGATTCTTTGTAGTTGTATTCTTAGAACAAACTTTAGATTCTTCATCACTTCTGTGGATTGGATCTTCATTATCTTCCTCTTCCAAAATATCAATAGATTGTATTGTTTCATCAATACATACATTGATACTTTCAAAAATCCTTTTTAGACTTTTGTTATAGCATCTATATGCCTTTCTTATCATAGAATAACCAAGAAAAAATCCTTCATTAGATCTAGAATCAAGCTTACCCAAATTTTCCTCATCCCATTTGATGTAGCACTTTCTTCTAAATATTTTTGAGATGTATAAGTGGAGTTGGTCTTCCTTTCCATAGTTCATATGGTGTTTTAGCTATTCTTGGTTTGATTTGAGCTTTATTCAAAATATACCTTGTGGTTTGAACTAATTATCTCTAATGCATTTCAAAAAAATTAGCTTGAATTAACATTGTTCTAGCCAACTCCTATATGGTCTAATTTTTCCTCTTAACTACACCTTTCTATTGTAGATTTCTAGGAGCATAAAACTTTCTTTAGATCCCATGTAACTCACAGAATTCATCATAGTGGCCAGAATAGAATTTTCCACCTCTTTTTTATCTCAAAAACTTGATTGTTCTTCTAGTTTCATTCTTAACCATAGAGTTAAATGATTTAAACTTCTCAAAAACATCTAATTTTTCTTTTAGAAAATTAATCCAATTCATTCTATAGTAATCATCAATAAGCATCATAAAATACATGCCACCTTGTAAGCTATTTATCCTCATTGGTCCACATAGATCAATATGAATAAAATCTAATGGCTTTGTTATAGAGTATTCCTTAGTAGGAAATCTAGTCCTTGTCTATTTTCCTTCATGGCATGGTTTTCAAATAGTAGACTGAGGCTTCTTAATATTTGGCATATCTCTTATCATTCCTTTTGAACTAATCCTCACAAGATCATCAAATTTTTTGTGTCCCAATGTTTTATGCAAGAGCCAAATCTCTTCTCTTTGTTTTTACAAAATAATTCAATCCATTTACCTCAATTACTTGATATACATCACTATCAGTCTTTCTTCCTTCTACAACTAGCTTTCCAATGTTGGTCTTTCTAATTTCATAACCTTTAGCATTGAATGAGAGCTCTTAGCCTTTATCACACTTTTGACTTACACTCAGAAGATTGTGCTTCAAACCTTGTACATACAAATATCATGAGTTTTCTTCTTTCCACCATCAAGACTCAAAATACCCTGACTGATAATCTTAGCAACATAATTGTTACCAAGGGTTACAAATCCTCCATCAAACTTCTTGAAGTGCATAAACTTTCTCTTATCATTTTTCATGTGACTTGATCCATAGATTCTTCTGCTTTCCAGAATGTAGAGAAGTCTGAGCCACCATAAATTTACCTATTCTCTGCTCATTTGGTTTATTCTAACATTTAGGCTTATCTCCTTTTGTATCCAGTGTAGGATAACTCATAAAATTTCTTCTATAGTTTCTAGCAATATGTCCAAAATTGCTACATTTGTGACAAATGATATTGAAATGATATTTTTGAATAATTTTTGCATTTATACTCACAAAATTGTTTCTTCTTTCCTAAGCCTTTCTACAATTCACAACCTTATGACCAATTTTTTTGTAATTAAAATAATAACTGAAAAATGATTGAATTTGGTATTGTAGTCTTATACTCTTAAGAATTATCTTCTAGATCTTCTATTATGTCTGCACCTAAACGAATTCATCGTTAACCACCTTTCTTTCATTTTTTAAAGTAAATTTCTCATACTCTGAACTTCCATTCCTTTCTAGATTCTCAACAATAGACTTCACAGGATATTCAATTACCTTATTATTTTGTTCTATAGCAAAACCAATATTGGTTTTGATATGTGGTGATTTATGGATTTCTATTTTCTATTCCAAAATTTTAGTGCTCTTCCCAAATTTTGACTTCAATTGATGATTTACCTTTTCAAGATCTTTCCTTAGTGATACAATATTTGCTTCAAGTTTTTCACAATATTTTGACTCTTCTACTTGAATCTTTATATCAGTGATCATTTTCTCTACCTCCTCAATATTTTGAGATAATTTTTCTTTAGCTTTTACTTCTACAATTATCTTCTTCAGCCTTTTGATTTCCTTACCAACACATAGTAGTTCTTCCACAAGGTCTACTTCTGCATCATTTTCAATTCTAAATTTTATTTCTACATCTTCTTCAGAGGTTTCCATAGCCATGAAAATACCCCTTTCTCCTTTATTTCTAGAATTTCTTTGGTCATCATCTTCAAATGAATAGCCTTCCTCATTGATAAAGAAACTTTTCTAACTTTTTGAATCTTTTTTCATTTTCAAAATGACTTCCTTTCATCATTGTTAGATTCATTATGTGGACACTTAGCCATGAAATGACCTAATTCACCATAATTAAAACAATTGAAAGGAAACTTACCTTCATACTTTCAAAAACCTATTTATAGCCTTCAAATAAAGTTTCCTTCTTTCAAATCCGATCCATCACGTGAATCAATATAATATTGCTTCTTGGACACCTTGAATGTAGCCTCTTTCCTTAAAAAAATTTCATTACAATTCTCATTTCATAGGAAATTAGAATTCTATGTAATTCATCCATAGTTAGAGTATTCAAATCTCTAGTTTCTTCAATAGTAGAAATTTTTGCATCATTTTTTTAGGAATGGATATGTACATTTTTCATAATCATACCTTCTTTCAGTTCTTCACCAATACCTCTGATAGATTTGAAAACCTCATCAACCTAGAGTAGGAATGTGGCAATATTCTCTTCTTCCTTCATTTTCAAGATTTCAAACTAGCCTCTATGAATTTGAAGCTTTTCTTGTTTGACTTTGTCATCACCTTCACTAATTTTGTTTAACTTATTCACACTTCCTTTGCTTTCTGGAAATGCATGATCTTTACAAACTTAAAGTTACATAAAACAAATAAAATAACATTCATTTCTTTAGAATTATTCACACAAGCCTTCTTTCCAACTTGATCTCTTTAGGGATTTTCAGGGATTTCATATTCATCCACAACTAATTACCAAACCTCAAACCATAGGGCCATCAAGTATTATTCCATTCTTACTTTCCAAAATGCATAATTGGATCCATTAAAGAGTGTTTCCTTACTTGAATACAATCCTTCTTCAACCACTGAGTGTTCCATCCAAAATCTACCTCAAGTTGGTAAGCTTCTTCAAAGGAACTTATCTCTAATACCAATTAAAGGGAACATAATATACTAAGAGGTGGGGATGAATTAGCATATCAAATCTATTTAAAAATATTTAATTCAACATGTATCTCCAAACATGAATCATAAAACATGAATCAAAATAGCTACTATCAATCAAGCAACACAAAATCACACATTCAGACAATGAACACCAAATATACTTGGAAACCCATAATCAGAAAAACCAAATTGAGAAGATATTCTTAGAGGTACTATACAAATCTAACCTTACAAAAATAATGAATAAGTTATAATCATGAATTGTAAGTAGGAAACAACATATTGAGGCACCAATACCATGTTTTATTTATAGGCACCAACCTACTGGAGACACCAATCACCAATACCAAGATATGAGCACCAATTCAATAACTAAGACACCAGTCCTACCAAATTACAAAGATAATGCTTGCAAAACTTCAATTTTGATTACACAACTTACATTTGACCTTACCTCACCTTAGACACTCCCCTACACTCATTATGATCTTCTAATTATGGAACACAATGATTGAGAGATGAAACTCCCATTACATCACTCGAATTACACTTTCTCACATAGGTTCACACTTCCACACACATTCATATCCACATCCATCTCAAATGTGATCTAAAACTATAATGATTGTATATAACACATTACATTAACATTATTTCATGTCATCCAAGAGTTGAAAATTAACCAGGTCAACAAGGCACAGACCTAAATTTAAATTTACATAAAACATGTAGTAGGTAGGTCCTAAATTAATTTTTTGGCCACTAGAAGAACATGATTTTTTGCACTTCCTTCAGGATCCTTAACTTTGACCTATTTCATCATCCCACACTATCTCTAGAGGTCACACAGTACAAGTCATTGCCACAGTTGTAAAATAACAACTAGTTAAATAACTAGCATAGTGACCCTTTTGTCACTTCAATATTTCTACATGCTAAACATAAATCCTAAAAACTCTAGAATAAGATACAACAAGTGTAGGAATACTCTCCTATCAAACCAAAAACCAAAACTCCCATCCAAAAAAAATATAGATCATGAACATATTGCTAGAAAAATATCTCTTCCTTAAGCAATTGAATTGAAACATTCTAGATTAGACTTTTGAATTTCCTCTATTAACATGAATAGATACAAGAATAATATAGTAAGTCTTCTTTATTGTACTCAAAATTCTTTGATGTACAAGTATGACTACATTTAATTCTAAAATTTTTGTTGACACTGCTCTTTTGACATCAAGTAAAATGCTCCTTGACATTACTCCTTTGACATCAATGACAACATATGTTCAATAAGAATTTATGTATAGCCTTTACTATGGTGAAAGATTGATTATCCAAGTTTAGATACTTGATTTCTATATTTTAAATGGGGAACTCAAGAATTATATTAGTCTTACAACACAATCCTCTCCCTTTTAATCAGAACACTGGCACAATAGCAATCTTACAACTTTAATCTCCTAAAAATATTTCTTAGCTTCTGAAGCCCATTCAATCTTTTTGTCCTTTTCCAACATCTCATTTAAGGGGTGAATGATCTCAGGGAAACCACTAATGAACTTTCTTATGAAATTTATTTTCCCAAAGAGAGATTTCAACTACTTTTTGCTATTAGGTAGGGAAAAATTTAACATAGAACCAATCCTTTATGGTTCAATCAAAATACCTTTTTCTGAAATTATATGACCCAAGAGTTTTCCTTCAATCATCCAAAATATACATTTCTTAGGATTCAGGGAAATACCAAACTTTTTACACATTTGTAGGATTCAGTGTAGGTCCCCTACATGTTCTACCCTTTTCTTTGAAAACACTATGAGGTCATTGTTGAAAAGAAGAATGGGGAAGTATAGTCTTGAGTTCTATATCCCAAGACCTCTTATGTAATTAGTTTATACCTTGGAGTATGTAGTAAGAGAAATAAGAAATTGTAGTAAGCAACTAATATGGATAGATAAAATATACTATGCTAATAATAAGATAACCATTAATTCATCCATAATACACATACACATAAATCCTTATAACTCCTTATATTATATTATAATTTTATATAAAAGGTAGGTATTAGTCTCTAATCTTATATAGGTCCTATATATTTCCACATATCTCTGCATCTAATTTACATTATATATTTGTGCTTCAACTAATGGAAATGACTCCTAATTCTATCTAATGTCTCTTCCTCCCTCTGTATACCCTTTTTATTAACCTATAGTAAGATCTACTTCTATGCTTGACTTGCTAACATTATCCACCCTTTTAAAATGATGTCTTGTTCTCAAGACATGATGCTTAATTTTGAAGGAGATGCTTGTATGTAACTTTGAGGTGATTTAATTACAATTATATGATGCTGGAATATTGAATAATGCTCCAAAATGATTGATAATCTACTCTTGAATGCTCTTGAATGCTCATAAGATCACTTAAATTGCTAGGAGAAAATATGTGAAATAACCTAGTATTTATATGTGTTTATGCCAAATTTCTCGAAATTATTACAACACTACAAGCTAATATTAGATATAGGAGAATAAAATCCCACCAAGAATTGAATTAAAAATTAGGTCCAAGCTAAGTGGGACTCACACGCTAGTTAGGGCATATGAGTCCCAATTGGCTAAGCTTGGGACACAAATTTCAAGAAATGCTTAGTTTTATGCCAAAATTTAGGACTAGGCCCCAAAACTTAGGCGAGACCCATATGCCCAAGGTGGCATATGAGTCCTAGATCACTAAATTTTGGCCATACAATCTAAAATCATTAAATTATGAGTGGTCATTACATATGTGTCAGGATTATCCTCAAAAATATGCATTAAATAAGGCTTGTGGATGCAAAATAGGACCAAATAAGGCATAAAGAAGCCTTATTTTAGCAGGGAGGGCCCAAACAAGTGTGAAAATGTAAAGGGATACACTTTTTTACACTACATTTAGCCCCCACTTTAGTGAGAGGATGAAATTTCTTCTAACTCACACTAAAGTAGACAAACTCGCATCAAGAGGGGTTCAAGTGTACCAATGCTAGTAAGATCCGGTTAGAATAATCCAGAGGGATGATCAAGCCCCTAGGATCAAGATCCTATGCCATACTAACATAGGCACAAGATAACACACATGTAAATGATGTAAGGAGCAACAACAAGGCACACATATACACTACCAAAGACATAAAGAATAAATTAAAACAAAAACAAAAACAAAAGGGGTGGATCAAGCCTCAATCGTTTGTCTCAATGTTATGGATCAGATCTAATATTTTTTTCCAAGGATTTTTATAAGTGGAACATGATGTCCACTATGCAAACCAAACACATGCTCACAAGGGCTAGTGGAACCTCAGGCTATCCACTAGGTGAGCCCCAGTGAGACACATGCACAAGGCCGGTATGTGCTCGCACATACAAGCAAGTGGCTATGGGAAAGTTACACCTAAGTCCGGCTCCCATAATTACAACTATACCAAATCTATACCTTCTGATAACTTTGATGAGGTGCCACACAACACAAACATTAGGATTCATGAGGCAAGAAAAAATTCATATGCTTGACACCCATGAATGGACAAGATGGCACCAAAGGCAAGGAAAGTGTGTTATGCAAGGTGGCCATATAACTGATATTGTAAATGCAAAATAGTGTAAGGAACACTCAAATGCATTTTTCTTAGTTCATGTAGGGTCTTAACTTAAGGATCATTCCTAATGTCTCCAAGAGAGTACCAATTGAAGAATAGAAGATTCACAACTTAGGGGATGTAATGTGTCACATCAAGCCACTAAGAGGAATATAATATGCTAAGAAAGATCACTTTCTTTAAGTACATCACAACCAATATCACCACAAACTAAAAGATGTGTTGCATGAAGTAAGAAGACTACACAATGAATCATGAGTTGTAAAATGCAAAAGAATAATAGCAATGTATGCCCCCACTTTAAAGAAATTTCTAAACACCATACTATGAGCAATTACTTTAAAGTAGTAAATGATAAAGGCTAACAATAAACAGGACATGAGAGCTTATTCATAAATCCCTATTCCAAGTCATATATTTTCTAATGAAGCCACGTCATGAAAAAGGGGTTTCCCCCAAAATGAAATCCCAAAAATAACACAAGGGATCCATGGATTCGGGGTCAGTATGTCTTTGCTACAATGTTTTTATAGAGCTCAAAAATGACATCATTCCACAAATACTTATGGAATATGAAGAATGACACAAAGAGAGAAAAAACAAAGAAAATACTTTTGGGTCAACATGGAAGTGACCTAAATGTCTCAATGCCTTGCGTCATCCCAAAAAGTAAAACACAAGACAAATGAAAAGAATAAAAGTGCTTATGAGATAGAGAAGAATGTAGGTAAAAATAAAGGAATGTCACAAAGAGAGAGGTACATAAAACAAAATAGCATGGGGGGATCACATTACACACATGCAATCACACACATAACATAAAAAAAAAAAAAAACAAGGTAGCAGACTAGTAAGGCACATTCGATTCAACCTATAGCAAGTTGTCCACATCCTAATCATGTTCATCATATACAAAAGGTGGAAAACTAGGTAAATAGACAATAACGAGTGCAGTACTAGGATCATCACCAAGTTCAACACTCTTCTCAAGAGAATTTTCATTTAAGCTCATAGAAGAGGAAAATAATGAGTTGAATTAATTATGCACTTTTTCATCAATTTTAGCAACCTCATCATCCTCATCTAGGTCAATCACAATGGGAGGTCAAATGATAATGTCCAAAGAAGGGTTTAACTCTTGTTGCAGTTGTAGTATAAAATCCTTTTGTTACAACGAAGAGGGAGACTCATTCTGTATTGCTTAAATCAAGTTTAGATGTTGATTTTCTTTGTTGTTTTCTTCATTTAACTTTTGAGCAAGAGCATGATTTCTACGCCAACGCTCTCTAGCATTTTTGTTTCTTTGAGTGCAATATTCAAGTTGTGTTTGTGTAGGAGTAGGTTTATCAACCATATGTTTCTTTTCTTCCCTAAGGGGAGGAACAAAAGGAACCAAAGGAGGTTGTTAAACTACTTTCTCTTTAGATTTGTAAACTTTTTTTTATCTTAGGATGCATGATGAGATTTTTTTCATTGTCTCTTGGTCTTTTATAGGAGATAGGTAGAGGATATATCTTAGGTTGGTATTGGCTATTTTGAATGTCTTTAGGTTCAATCATGGTTTCATCAAAGATAGTGGTTGATTCATAGGTTGAGGCATGTTTCTAAGGGATAGTTTTGTTATGCATTTCACCTTAAACTTTTGATAAGATTTGAAAAAGAATTCCTCACAAGGTTTAATAGGTTCCATAGGCTTGGGCCAAAAGAAATCCAATGAAAATTTCCCACGGGAAGACAGAGGATTAAAGCCAGTATGGTGTACAGTGAAAATTTCATTGTCAAAGGGAATATTTAAGCATTTATGCACAATTGATGAGATGACTTCCATGGAGTGTAGCCATGGATAACCAAGCTTCACACAGAATTGGTCCGATGTCAAGATGATGGAGAATGAGACATCTAATTATTTTGGTTCAATTTTTAAAGGCAGGGCGATTGATCCCATCGTAGGGCAAGCAAAACCATTATGTGTTTTTATCCATGCTTTTAGCTTATCATATGTTTCTTGATAGAGTTCATGCACAAGTAAGAATTCTTTAGTGATCACATTCTTTGCACATACGAGATCAATTAATCTCCCATTAGTGGGCTTGTCATTGATTCAACTAGCTATGTAAAGAAGATCATTAGGTGCATTTTTAATTATATCTTTATATGAGAAATCTATGTCAAGAGGATTTTTAGTTTGGCCCTTATAAGGTATAATTTCAATCAATCAAACCATATCATCCATAGGACCTTTCTCAATAGTATCCATGTTGTCATCATCCATGTCAACATTCATCACATCATTCTTTTTAGTTTCACTAGCTTTGACAAATGAAATGTTATGATTTGGCATATGATTGGTAATGATTTGTAAATTTAAGTTAGGAGGGGCAACAAACGTATTTCCTTGATCATTAACACCTCCAATTTGAAGTCGACTGGAATCAATCATGTCTTGCACAAGATGTTTAAGATACTTGCAATATTTCATGTTGTTTCCATTTTTTTGGTGATAATGGCAATAGGAATTCGATCTAAAGTTTAGAGGTAAAGGGTTATTAGGATTGAGATTTTTAACAGGAGACAAGGTGATCATTTTTTGTTCTACAAGTTGTGTCATTGTGCTATGGAGGGTATTGGGTAAGGGAGTAAATTGTCTAGCTAGATCCAAAAAATTAAAAGGACTTGTTTTCTTTATAGAAACCACTTGGGTATTGACATGTTGAGTTGGTTGAGGAGGATTAAGTTCAAGGAAGCCTTTATTCTATTTCCTAAAAGGTTGATAATTGTTTTGGTTTTTGGATTCATACTTTTCAGGACAACTAGAGGTGGGTTTTGTTTCATGACTACTAACCAAGTTTTGATAATCATGAAGGGCAGTACACAAGTGTGTAAAGGAAGGAAACTTCATCATGCTAATATTATCTTGTATCTTAGTTTGTAAGTTCTCAATGAACATCCATTGAAGGTGAGGATTAGGAATCTTTACATCAGTTTGGGAATAAACTAATTGATAGTGTTAAATGAAGTCATTAAATTTTTCATCATATTTTTGCTTGCATCTTATCAAATTGGTTAATATCATCTTAGGAGTCATGTGCACTTGGAAATGGTTTATAAAGGCCTCAACAAGTTCATTAAATGAATGAATTGAGTTATTTGGTAATGAGGAAAACCATTCTAAGGCGGTGTCTTTCAAGGACCTAGGGAAAAGCTTAGCCAAGAACTTGTTCTCAAGGACAAAATCACTACATAAGGAGGTATAAGTGGAAACATGGTTAGAAGTATCTCCTTTCTCCCAATATTTCTCAAACCTAGGAATTTTTAGACCTTATGGTATCAACGTTGTCAATATCTCCAAGGATAAGGGATTATTTTTGAAATAGTATGTAGGTTGGCCATTTTGATTTTGATTTATGGTAGATATTTTCTTTTGAAGGGATGAAACATTTTGGAAAATTTGATTTATGAAGGTGTTATTGGTTATGCTTTGAGATGGAGGTGAATATGGTAGAGGTGTATATGTGTTTGAGGGGGAAGTGAATGGAATGCTTATGGGAGGTAAAGTGGTAGGAGATATGATGTACGGGATGAAACATTTTGGAAAATTTGATTTATGAAGGTGTTATTGGTTATGCTTTGAGATGGAGGTGAATATGGTAGAGGTGTATATGTGTTCGAGGGGGAAGTGAATGGAATGCTTATGGGAGGTAAAGTGGTAGGAGATATGATGTGCGATTCCACATAGGTACTAGGAATGCTAGCAGAAATACCCAAGGTAGGAATGGCATTACTAGTAGGTTGCATCATTGTAGTAACTTGAGG
>VDFB02318282.1:0-18212 GCA_007258455.2 Sequoia sempervirens | reverse complement strand
TCATATCATGGAGCTTAATCAAGGATTGGGAAAGTGCTTCTTTCCATAGAAGCACCAATCCACTATAAGATGCTAGTTTGATTATTAGAATGATGTTTTCTATGTTTTGCTTGCTTCTTTTGCATTATTCTTGTGATTAGATGAATCTTATAGGGAATCTTTGTTTGCTTTGGTTTACTAACAATGCTAAGGGCTTTTGTTTTTAAGCTAATGCAAAGCTTCTACATGTGGCACTAGAAGGAGGGCCAGCACCCCCAAAATGATGAATAGAGTCTCTGATTATATGTTTATAGACTTTAAAGGTACAAAGGCTAACGAAGGAAAGCGAAGGTGAAGCGAAGAAGGAAAACAAAAGGAGAAGAAATGAAGATGATGTCTTGGGAAGATTAAAGTGTTCTTTAACACTCTAGTGTTTGTTTAAACACTATTCATGAAATTGCTATCTTTTCGCTTTTAGGACACTAATTTTTGTTTGGGTTTAAAAAGAATGCTTCAAATTTTCGTTGCAAAAGGATAAAATTGAAACTTAGACACCTACTAGATTTCAATTTGGGCTAAAATTGAACAAGAAACTTCACACTTGATATTGGTGTTTTAAAACGAATCAAATCATTGCTTTGAAGGATAAAATGAATGTGTGACTTTATTGTTTTGTAATTATCTACACAAAGTAATATCATCAAAAGACATATGCGCTTCTCTCGTGCCTCATGGCGATCTTGAGAATCAAAAGGATTTTGGTGACATTAAGTTGTGTAAATAATTGCCCATACACTTCAATTTGGGTTTAAAATTGAACAAAACACGTTGCGAGTGTGAGTTAGGTATATGGCGTGTGTTCTCCTTTGTTTACAAACAAAGGTGTCCGAACTCTGTGAGGATGTGCTTGCTTGCTATTGTTTACCTTTAGAGGGGCCTACCTAAGAGACACATTCGAAAGGAGAACTCGAAGGCGACTCCAACTATTTTTTCATTCAAGATGGTATATAAATGGATAAGACTAAAACATTGAAGTCCTCGGTATGTAGGCTGGAGCTTGGCAGAAATTATGATGTCTTCAGGTAGGGTACTACTTTTGTAAAATGTATAAGAGCCCCTAGTAGGATTGATTAAAGCCTTTAATGGCTTGCTGGATGCTCGCAAGGTGCCATGTCCCTGATGTTGTGTCATTAAGAACCTTATTTGTAGTTGCCAACCAGTCCATCCAATGAGTTTATCAAAGTGGTGCATTGGAACTTAGATTCCAAAAATTTACTTGCCATATGCGATCTTTGTTGAAATATAGAAGTTAAGGCTTCATTCTTAACATACCTTTATATTTTTTCCTTGGTTGCATGTACAATCATCTCTTCTACAAAGGGCATGAGGCAAGCTAACCAAGAAAAACATACCAATTGAGCTAGGACATTATATTGCTTGTGGTTTGAAAACACAGTGCTTTGATCGAAAACAATGGAAAAACAACATTCAGCAGATCATCGAAATTACAAACCAGCACAGGAGGCAAATGCTCGTTAAAAGAACAAATTCACATGTTATTGCTTTCCCTTGTGATTCGTATCCTTAGAGGCTTCTAAACATTTGGATTTCATCTCAATTTTCTCCTACTAAGGTCAACATTAGGAAACCTTTGCCTTGATTTCCTAGATTTTCACATAATGCATTTTATGGGATGAAAGAAAATTAAGACATTGGATATTCAGTTGAAAACTTAATCAATAAGTGTTTGTGGTAAAAATAATCCATTAAGCAAAGATTAAATCAATTGGACCCCACACATGTGCTTGGCATCTTTTGGTCATATGATTTTCATGCAAACATTGGTCTTTTGATTTTGAATTACTCTTAGAGAAAGACATGTTCTTCACTATATTGGCCTAGTAAACAAGTCCTTCCTAGATTCATTTAGGATAAAAATCAAAACACTTCATTCATCCAAACATTTATCATCTCCATCCAACCAAACAACTTTAGAGCTTTGGAAACATCATTCTAGACTTGGGTAAATCATCAAAATCAAAATCACTTTGTTAGGTGTGTGGGAATGCATCCCTTCTCATAAATTTAATTAAATCAGCAACTTTTGAACAAATTCATCCTAAGATCACATCCAACATCTTAGGGTTTACAAGTTCATTATCCAATCAAACCAATCAAAATCAAACCCTAAGTCTAGCATTGATCCAAAGTCCCTAAACATTCATCACTCATATCATTCACACCTTTCATCCTTCATCTCGTCATTAGTCCTAAGAACCTTAGAGGTCACTTTTGCAACAAGGTCAAAACACAAGGAGAACATAGAATACAAACTTGATCCATACATCATGAGTAATCCAAATCAATTGAACTTTCAAAGCCTTACAATACCGATTGATTATCAAAACTCACACTTATACAATCCATACATGGTATCATTACCTTCTATGAATGTCAATGGCACAATAAGTGTGAGTATGCTAAATCAAATATTGGAACACCTTTCAGATGGTAGATCTAAATCCAAACCTACAAGTTTGTCAACCAAACCAATCGATGCATGAGCCTTCAAGAGCGAATAACGTCATCGCATCAAGTCTATGGGTAGTGAATGTACCAGAACGGCACACCCAGAGCATGAATCGAGAAAATTTGGGATAGATACGTTTGCAAATCACACAAATGTTGTTTAGAGTCCAAACAAGATGTTAATGACTCCAAGACAAGGTAACACCATGCAAAATCAAAGTTACCTAAATCAAGACAATATTCAATTTCAACCTATCATGCCAAATCTAAACATCATCCCAAGTCAGAACAATGTCCAAAATTGTTTTGTCCATGATTTATTCAAACACCACAAGTGTACATCCCAAATCTTCTTGAACAAAATCCAAATCCAAGGGAGTCAAGATCAAGATCAAATTTGGCTAGAACAAGCTTGCTTCACATGCGAACAAAATTGAATTATTGGGCCAAGAGATATCTGCTCTCCAAGAATCAATACATTAGGTCCCCTTGGATGAACCATGTCATCCAAAGCGTTGAGTTATATCCACAACTACATCAGGAACAACATCTCGATGGAAAGAAATGGGATGCTCCAGATCAACAGCATCAGCAACAAGAGCCCAATCCCACTTACATCTCACTTGGATCGTCACCCACATCTCCAAATCGTCACCCACAAGGTCAATTTAAGACACAAATCTTAGAAGGTAACAAGCGAAAATACACACCACTTGGGAGACCAATTGAATCAGTCCTAAGACAATTGGTACAAGAAAATCTTATCAAAATCCCTGTTTATGTGAACTATCAAGAACTGACCATAAAACCGCCAAGGTATAATGAGAATCACCTTTGTGATTATCATAGAATAAAGGGACACAAAACATCAGATTGTGTTCGACTCAAAAAACTCATCCAAGACCTAATTGATCAGAAGATAATCACTATTGGGGACGATGATAGCATTGGAAATCTCTCCACCACAACTGTTGAGAACAAGGATCAAGATCAATCCATCACTAAGCACCTTGAAGTTGTGTCTACTTCAACCGAAGATTAAATCAACATACATCAAAAGTCACTTTTTAATCATGATCAAAGTTCACCAACAATACCCAACAATGATCCAATTCAAGAAATTTCAACATCATTTGACCCTATGGTTGAAGATATTGGAAATCCCTCCACCACAATTGTTGAAAACAATGATCAAGATCTATCCATCAATAAAGATATTTTTGCCTCATCCAACGAAGCATCAACCAATGATCATGTTGAAAATGTCTCTACATCACCTAATGAGTTAGAGGGCATATCTCAAGAGTTTATTCTAAAGTATGATCAATGTATTTCACCAAAGTCTAGCAATGGTCCTTTCCAAGACATATTGACATCCTTTGACCTAATGATTGCCGATATTGAAGGAATCTTCAACTCAATGCCTAATCCAAGTCCACTTGAAGATCAAGAAGATATTAATCCACTTCTTGTTAGCTCTCAAAAATCCAGGTATGAACCACAAAAGGTTGTCAGGCTTTCACAACATTTTAGAGTAACAGAACAAGGTTTGAAACAATTAAACCTTCTACTCTCCAGGTGCTGCTAGACCTAGGCGAGTGAACCTATAACAAATGAAGCAGACTTGACTATTGATCTTCTCTTTATGCCATGATTTGTCCATGATGGTAGATTGGAATGGACAAAATAAACAAATCTGGTAAATATTGTATACTACAATGAAGATTAAACCCTAATATGCTAAATCAACAAATGTAAAAAGTATGAATGAAACTAAATGGTGGAAACGGTGAGACCAGTGCCTTATATAATATATGGAGTCAAATGAAATCTTAAACAACTAACATCTTTCTGGAGATCATTCAAATTGTTTGGCATATTTTGTTCATAACTAGTATAAACATGCAAGATTGTGATTATTAAGTTCTTCTTACTTATCTAAATGAAATTCCTGATTACTGTGATTAATTAAAAGGATTTAATCCTTCCTTGAAAGAACCTATCAACCAATCACACAGATACGGCAAATTCATACTGATGAACTAGACATAAACATGTTATGCTAATTTAAATAACCAAGAAACATCAATCTTAGAGACAACTTAAATAATTCTTTCAATAGTCACAACACAACAATTGACACCAGAATACACCAGCAAATCAGATGATTTTCATTGATATCTCCGTAGCTTCAAAACATACATCAGAGTCTCAGCCCTGTGAAACATGGTGTTCCACTGTATCGTCTATTCTCTATCCTATTCTACCCATTATGCATATATTGTTTTTCAAAATGAACATTTTATACATTGAGGAATTGAGAAAGGACACATCCTTTCAAAATAGGAAATACAAATTACAAAATAAAGATAGGGAATAATTAGAAGCTCTGTTGGCCTGGGGTGGGTCATGGCAGTTGGTCAGAATGAATCCTGACTCATATGTGTCTGCATCTCCAATAGCATTCCGGATCGTGATTTCCATCTTGACCATTTCCTCATTTTGCTCGCTCACTTCTTCCAATGTTGTATCCCCTGCAGAAGTTGTCTTCATGATTTCATTCAGCATTGACTCACATTCATTTTTCCACCTGGTGGCTTCTTTCAATTCACCTTTATCATCAAAAAATGTGATCACAGTCTTCTTAGCAGCTTCTAACAACCCCTGTTCATCCCCTTGCAATTCATCATAGAAATTTTGATGGCGATTGATAATATGATTGATAGCTTCAAGTGCAGAACTGCTAGCCTCATCACTTTGGGCCAATTCATGAAACTTCTCCATGATTCGTCCATCCATCCTTGTATGCTCCTTCAATGCAGCAAGAGTATGAGAGTATTTTCCCCACAATTTATTCAACCAAGATGTCAAATGATCCTGCCTCTTCTTGACAATTGCAGCAATTGCATCATGCTTTCCCTGAGAATAAGCACTTGATCCTACCCAGTGATCTTTTGCCTGAGAGCTTGCTCCTTGAGTGATCATTTTGGTTGTCCCCATTGAAACACTAACCAAGTCTTTGAGTCTATCATTTTCTCTTAGCAATTTTTCATTATTTGCTTTGTACATTTCTCTTTCTTTTATCAATAATTGAATTTGTGCTTTGTTCAACTTTGTAATATTTACCCCAATATCTGCAGTAGCTACAGGATCAGCTTCTCCAACTTTTAGAGTCATTACATGGCCAAATGCCTTCTCTGTATCAATTACCACTGATTTCCTGTGGGGTGGGTACAAAGCCCATATCATCAATGATCCCTCATCAGTATTCTACTTGGATCCTGCATATACTTCTGTCACCTTTTCCTTGTCAAGCTTGTGTGTAGCATGACTGTCCTTCAAGAAACTATCAAAAACCAATGCAGAGTTCAAATCAAGGCCAGGAAATATCATGACACCAGCACTCTCCAACATTTTCCTCCCCACTTCAGGAGTCATATTTGTCATTTCATCATCCACACATTTTCTCAATTGAGCCAACAATTGTTCCTCATTTCTTGAAGTAACATCATCAACATTCTCTCTAATTTCCTTCCCCTTCTACTTGTACAAGAATGCCTTGAACTCTGGGGAATGTATAAACTCATCATCAGAGACAAATGATCTGTATTCCATTTTCCTTGCATCAACATCACCATTTTCAATACTCTGTTCTCTAACTGGGTAGACATACTGCTGAGTCCTCATCTTGGATACCTTTCCTAGTCTATCCTGTGGCACATTAGCTCTTGGTGTTTCCTCATCTCCAGAAGACAATAGCTCAATATCCTGTAGCCCCTGGTTATATCTTTCAACTACCATTTTTGCTTCATCTTCATCCAGATTCCTTATCATATCATCAAAAGGATAGGGTACATGTGAATACCCTCCAAAGTTAATCCTTTCTTTGGCTGAATTGATATATCCTTCAGGGTCAAAGTTTTTCCTGGTTGGTCCTCTTTTCATATTATAATGCAACAATCTATCAAGGATTGAATTATATCCCTCTTTAGCCAACACAGTGAAATCACCAAAACACAAAGTACTAGGCATAAAATCCTGCTTCCCAAAAGAACTGAAATGCATCACATTGCAGTAATCCATTTGTCTGACAATTTCCAAATATGCAACCCTGTTTGAAACTGTCCTTGGCAAAATGAAAGGAGCATCTTCAAATCCATATACTCTAATTATTGTAGATCCCTCCAAACAATACCAGTCTCCCCAATTATGATCAATTGGCCCATTGAAGTCTTTTGGCCGAAGGAATCTTTTGATCTCATCAGTTAATGAATAATTACAATGATAATGATATAATTTATACAATGTGTTTACAAAATGCTCTTCAAAATGAATGAAAATAGAACCAGCAAACCTACTATCCCAAATAGCAGTCCACAACTGAACAGGCAATGCTTTGCCCTCCTTACCAATTTGAGAAACTCTCATTTCTGGAGGCCATACCCCTAACTCCTATCCAAAATATAACACTAAGTGCATCAACAATGAATAGTTTCTGAGATGGACAATAGAAGCTCCACTCTTTATAGCCATCAACCCTGAATCAAGCTCCTTAGAAACATATGAAGCATAGTCAAATGGCCTGGAGTTGTGATATTGGATATCTGCTATGATAATCATTGGTACCATTGACATGAATTCTGGGGCATCCATCCCCAACACCTGACACACTAAAAAATACGTGTACTTCATATAAGGTTCAAACAAATCTACATGATAGGGAGGCCCCTCACTATCTTCCAGAGGTTCTGGCTTGTTACCCTGTTTGACCTTGTGAATTGGTAACCTCCAACCCTTATAAGTTGTATCCATTCTTGAAAATTCTTTCTGCAATTCCTCACAATTGATTTCCTCATTGCAAAACCCTTCCAATTTGAAAACCTCACCTATTGCTTCTCTTGACACATATATTTGTGGTTTTCCAGAAGGATCACATATAGCTTTATGTTTTGGATCATAATGATCAGCAAGCAGTTTTACCAATTCTACATTTACGAATACATTAGGGCACACCAATTTCCCTACATTCAATTTCCATGGATTGCAGACTGGCTCAAAATGGTTTCTCCTATGGTAGTGGAAATTGAAGAGCTCATACCCTCTCACAGCAGTCCAAACATCACCAATAAACTTGCATTTATCATCCAACTTATCAATTTCTGCCCTAAGTTGTGCGGACCTTCTATCTTTAGGCCCCGAGCCAGGTAATTGATCAATAAGGTCTTGGTTCAACCTCCTTTCAGTGCCTTCATGCTCTGTATCAGTTTTTTTGTTTCTTTCCCTTCGACTGACTACTCTCACCAAGCTTTCTACCCTTACCCTTTCCAAAACCAAAAGACTCCATTTTCAAGCTTACAGAATCAAAATGTGAAAAACAAAGAAGCAATTACTTATAGTATTTTTCTCAAGCTCCATAGACTGGAAAATGTCTCAGTTCTCTATTCAGCATGTCAATTCTTTTGCAATCAACTCAGTACTGAAGAATTAATTAAAACTTCATTGTTATAACCCGTTGCGCCATTAATGAAGCACGAATGAAGGCTCATTTGAAACTAGCACTGTTGCATCAAACGTCCCTTCGGTGAGAAAATTTCAAATCTAGAGCAAAGCCCTTTTGCAACGTTTACTTACCCTTTTTCCAAGACACTCTGTGGTCTTACCGACACCTTGAATCAGCTTGATGGCTACCGCTTCCATTTTTCATGTCGCTATGACAATTCCAAGTCGGGGAGACTTTTACTATGTCTTATAGATATCTTTGCGTTTTACCGTTATGCACTTTTCAATGTATTCTCCAGTCGCTATGACAAGATCACCCTTTCACCGATAAAAATAATCCTACCGATGAAATAAATTCCATCGGCAAGACTCTCAGAACACGGAAAGACTCATATCGATACCAAATGTCTGGTCGAATCCACTCCTCCTGATTACTCCATTCGGCAAGACTCACCCCAAAATATTCTGTCGGTATATCTTTCAAACCTCGGTGAAGCTCATACCAAAGACTTCTTCTCCTGGTGATGCACATCTCTATCGGCATAACTTTTGAATCGGCAAGACTCTATAACTTCTCACCGATAGCCTTTGAATACCCTTGAACTTGGTTCGGCCAAACAATAGCCACTTCGCTAAGACCTTCCCCGATGCACATAAGTCTTACCAAGACATTTGTTTGCAAGCTAGTCGGTAAGACAAAATGATTTCGTTATGATTTTATGCCGATACCAATCAGTCTAGCCGAAATAACCCCTTTGTGCATTAGTCGGTATGACATATTGTATTCACCCTAACATTACATCGATGCCCCAACATATGCCAATATATTTTTTTATATATTCCTTTCAGCAAGAAAAAATACTTCGCCAAGACATTCTCCCGAATACCTTTAGCTTGACCGATATACTTCCACATGCGTCGGTCAGCGAAACACAATGTATTCACTATGACTTCGCTCCGACAATGATTCCCTTTGCCAAAATGAAACCAGCACGTGGCGAACAAAGAAATTGTCCTGCCGATAATTTGCAACAAACATACATTAGTGAAAATCTAGGTCGGGGAGACTTTTACTATGTCTTGTTGATTCGGGTCTTTTAATGAAATATGAAGGACTTGATGGATTCAATGGATTCTATGGCAAAAAACAAGCAAGGCAATACAAAGAGGGACTTTTATGCTTATGATGAGGACTCAATGCTGGAAACACTTAGATACGGCAGGCTATAAAGAATTAAAAATTTCTGAGTTCTAGCGATTGAGAAATAGATGCGAGGGATGAATGATAGTGAGATCATTGCAAGGATTCATATTTATGTGTGAGCAGACCAAACTCAAAATGATGGAACAGATAGCAATGGAAATGAATGAGACCTTATACTACTGTACATGGAAAATTTATTTCAAAAGAAGGAAAATCAGGATTGTCCATGTACTTGCAAATCCTACTCCTTTTATTTCCTAAACTACTATGCATGGAAATGAATTTCAAAGAGGATCATCAAGAGTTGTCCATGCACTGGCAACCCTTAATCCTCTGTGTTACTTCACGAGAAAAAATGTTTTAGAAATTGCCCATGTATAGGCAATTCCTGATCCTCACTAGCCATATTCTGCAGATAGTATGAGTCTTTGCCTTTCTTTCCAATCATGACAAAAGGCCCTAGCCATAAGGCTTCAAACTTCCCATGTTTTCCCTTCTCCTGGCACCTTGCATTCCACATCAGTACCAGATCACTCTCTCCAAATTTCCTATCCTTTTCCCTTTTTTCAAATAAATATTTCATCTGCATTTGCAATTTTATATTTTGATTTTGAGCCACTCTCCTTATTTCATCCAGTTCAACTAATTGCTCCACTCTTTCCTCCATGGGTTTAGGAATATCCAAATCTTCCTGAAGAACAAACTTGTAAACTGGTAACAAGTTCTACAAAGGCATCCTGGCTTGTGTTCCATACACTAACTCAAATGGAGACTTCCCAATTGCCTTCTTCACTGTAATTCTATCAGCCCATATATCCGATCTTAATTTTGAATCCCAAGCCTTCTTGTTTTGACCTAGCATCCTTCTTATAATCTTCATAAGACTCTTATTGCTAGATTCCGCTTGTCCATTAGCCTGTGGATGATAAGGGGCTGCATAAGAAATGGCAATACCGTATGTGCTATAGAAGCCTCTGAATTCATCTGATCTAAAACACATCCCATTGTCAATAATCAACCTTATTGGTGTACCAAATCTAGTAATGATATTATCCATCAGGAACTGTGTCACCACCTTACTTGTAGCTTGTTTGGTTGGGATGGCCTCTACCCACTTGGTAAAATAATCAGTGGCCACCAATATCCACCTATGTCCACCACTTGATTTTTCTTGTATTTCTCCAATGAAATCAATTCCCCATTGATGAAAAGGGGCATTAGCCTACAAAGGTCGAAGTGGAAAAGCTCCCTGATATTTCAATTTTCCAGAGAACTTCTGGCAAGCTTCACATTTTCTCACATATGCAAAGGAATCATTAAAAATCCTAGGCCAATAATACCCTTCCCTAAGAATTTTATGCGCTGTTGTCTTTGCTGAGTAATGTCCTCCACACACTCCTTCATGCATTTCACTCAAAACATGTTTAGATTGAAATTCATCCAGACATAACAATAATACACCATCCTTGTTTTTCCAAAATAAATCTCCATCCATAAAAACATATTTAAACGCCTGCAACTTCAACGTTCTTCTCTAATTTTCATTCATTCCCTCTGGACATTTCATGTATTTAAGGTAATACATGATATCTGTATACCATTGAGTGTGCTCGATGCTTGCAATTACATTTTCTTCTTCTACATTGCAAATCTGATTTGCTTCAATATTTGCCTCTGCCATCAGTTTAGCCAAACCCTGACCTCTGACCAGTTTAGTAATTTGTATCTCTAGGTCAAATTCTTGGATTTTGTTAATCCATTTGCATCTTTTACCTGTTACTTCAGACTGTGTCAGAATATCCTTAACTGCTGCATGAGGAACATAAGCAACTACCTTTGCTCCAACTAGGTATGGCCTGAAAGCTTTTACAGCTTTCACTAGCGCAAATGCTTGCTTCTCCATTATATCATACTTTAGTTCAGAACCTTGTAATGACTTACTAAAGAAAGATACAGGCTGCTCATGACCATCTTCATTCTTTTGTAGCATCACAGCTGCAACAGTGTGCATTGAGGCAAATGAAAAAATCTGAAAAGGTTTTGAAAAGTCAGGTGACTTAAGAATAGGAGCCTCCTTGATGGCTCGTTTTATAGATACAAAAGCTTCCAAGGCTTCTGCAGTCCATTCTATCCTTTGTCCTTTCTTTAACATTTTTGATATAGGTTTGATAATCTCAGCAAAGTTAGAAACAAACCTTCTAACAAAGTTAATCTGTCCAAAAAATGAATATCGCCTTAACAGTTTTAGGGACAAGGATTTTATCAATAGCCTCTACCCTTTCAGGGTCTATCCTAATCCCTTCCTTTGAAATGATATGCCCCAAAAGCTTACCCTCTGTGACAACAAAATTACACTTCTTGGGTTTAAGCTAATACCATACTTAAGGGCTTTTATAAATACCTTTTCCAAATGATGAACATGATCCTCAGCCTTCTTGGAATAAGCAGTAAGATCATCCTGATACACCACCATGAGAATATTGATCAAATCAACAAACGCCACATCCATGGCTCTTTGAAAAGTTGCCCCTGCATTAGTGAGACCAAATGGCATTCTCAGATAAACATACGTTCCCCAAGGAGGTGTGAATGCAGTTTTGTATTGCTCAGACTCTTTAACCTTGACCTAATTATACCCTGAAAATCTGTCCATCATGGAAAACAACTCACAACCTATCACTTTATGCAGTATGGCCTCCATATTAGGCAAAGGATAATTTTCTTTAAGGGACGCTATGTTTAGATTTCTAAAATCTACACATAATCTAATGTCTCCATTTTTCTTTCTAACAGGGACCAAATTTGACACCCATGTAGAATGTCTAATTGGCTTAATAATTCCACCATCTCTGAGCTTCACCAATTCCTCCTGCATTTTAGGTTCTAGAGTTGGATTTATAGGCCTTTGCTTTTGTCTGAATGGTTTGGCATCTGGCTTCAATGGTATTTCATGCCGAAACAAGTCTTCTCTATATGCTTTCAGATCTTCATAAGACCAAGCAATTACATGTTTATACTTTCTCAACAATTCTATCAGCATTCTTCTAATTGCAGGACTTATCTTTTTACCTATGTACACCTTTTTTGGTGCCATCTCAGTTCCCAAATTAATTTCTTCAATATCATCCCTTCCAACTGGTGTTTGCTTCATTAAAGACCAATCACTTCCATCATATACCCTCTCTAATGCCACCAAGCCTTTAGGAATCTTATTTGTTTTGAGCTGTAAGATCTCTTTTCCAAAGACTGTTTGGTTCCCATCCACTTCTTCAACAAAGGCATTGAAGTCAATCTCTTGGGCTTCATACTGGTCTATACAGTGGAGGAATTTCAAAAGATCTGTTTCATCATTAAAAACTTGCTAGCTATATACATTATCAAGCATAGCAGGCCTTGTCTTGAATTCAATTTGTGACACTCCTGCCAATGTAATATCATCTCTCTTCAATGCTACATTAGCTAGAAAATCTGCCATTATATTCTTCGACCTATCTACCCACTCAATTGAAAAAGCATCAAGCAACTCAATTGTATCCCATACAACATTTTTGTATTGCTTTAGTCTTTTTTTTGTTGTATACTTTGCCTTAATTTGCGAGACAACTAACTCAAAATCTCCTAGAACAGCCAGCAACTTTATTTTATGCTTCACCGCTATATTCAGTCTAGTTAATAGAGCTTCATATTCCGCCACATTATTAGTACATTCAAAAGTTAACAAGAATGAATACTTAAATGTAGTACCTTCAGGTGAAACAAATACTATCCTAGCTCCATTGCCTTCTTGGCTGCAGGCTCCATCAAAATACATTTTCCACACACCATTGTGGTTTCGTGCAGCATGCTTCTCAATAGGATCACTATTAGTGAATTCAGGCTGTGCTGGTTCTATATTGAAACTCCCAAGATCAATATCACAAAAACAGTTGATTTGGTCTTGTGGCACACAGTCAATGAGCCGATTCATCCTTGGCTCCCTGTACAACTTCACCTCTTGGCCATTTACCCGAATTGTTGCATAAGATAAGTTGAACTGAACATTTCCACCAATAGTTGTTGTCCACTGTCTTGATAAGAGTATACCAAATTGAGGAGGGGTGTCTATCACTGTTATATCAATATTGTAGGCTACTTGAGGATAAGCAGCTAACTTGACTTCTACATCTTTCATTATACCAATCACAGGAACAGGTCAGTTATCCATTGCATAACATTTTCCTTCATTTGTATTCACCCACATGCCTAGTTGTTTCATTACTCCTACTGGCATAATATTCATGGCAGCACCAGAATCTATCATGCAATTCCTCAATAATTTGTTATTAATGAGTAATGTGATAAAGAAAGGATCAACCTATGGCAGACTTGTCAATACATTACTCAAGCAGATTTTTGGGATGTTTACTTTATCCTGCTTATTTCTAGCAGCCATTTTATTTTCAGAACTTACATGTTTTCCACTTTCATTTGTTATCAATTGCACTGCTTTGTCCTTGTATTCTTTAATTTTCATCATTTCAAGAAGTGGGACAGACATCTTTACCTGAGACAAGGCTTGAGTAAAATCAAAAGAGGAACCTTCTGTCTTAATCACTTTCTTTTGTTCTAATGTTTCCCCTTTGTTCTCTTCTTTTTCTCTTCTACCTGACTGTTCTGTCTTTTGAATTTCCTTGTGTAATTGTTTTACTACATCCTTTTGAACAAGATTCTATTTGCTTTCTTCATGTTGTTTTTTTTTAGTTTTCTTTGAAACTCCTTGTACAACTTTCTGATCTTTCATAAAGATACCCCTAGGGACACCTTCCTTCTCATTTACTATCTTGTTCCTCAACTAGTATTTACTCTTGCCTTCTTCTACTGCAGCAACAGTTAATCTTTCCATCTCCTCTTCAGTGAGTCTCCTCACATTACATTGATTAGGCACCTCAAGAGGTTGTGGTTCTGCACATTCATCCTCAGAATCAGAAAAAACCTACTACTTAGCCATATGGATATTATATCTCTGTTTTGAAACATCATATTTATAACCTCCTTCCTCTAAAGATGAATACCTTTCCTCAAAATGGTGAAAAGCATTTGAAGTTAAATAGACCTTGTGGTCTTCTCCATCATCTCCAATTAGCAGTCCTTCTTCTTACATTCTCTGAGCTACTACACAATAATCAGGGGAGTGTGGTTTATCACAAACTTCACAAAAATAGTTACTATTCACCATATATGTCCCCTTCTTCCTCAATGGATCAAGAGTTTCTTTGCTTCTAGGCCTATCTATTACAGGTTTTCCATCTTTCCAGTTTGTGTTATATGGCATGTCATGCAACCTCAGCCTTGGCTTTTCATTCCTATATGTGTTCTCCTACTTATATTGATAACTATTGTTTTGTTGAGGAGCTCTAGGGTTGTCTCTCTTATTTATTATCCCAGCAGCCTTTCTGTTATTCTCAATTGTTAATGCTATCTTTTGTGCTTCAGCTAAGTCCCTTGGGAACCTGTTTCTCAACTCATACCCTATTTTAGGGTCGAATGCATTCAGGTAAACACTTAATGCTACAGAGTCAGGTAACTTTGATCTGGGAGGAATTCTATTTTGTACTTTATTGAATCTTCTGTTAAAATCAAAGACTGAATCATTCTGACCTTTCTGAATTCACATTAGTTCATGGAGAGCAGTGTCTGGTGCACTCAAATTCCCAAATTGTTCAAGGAATTGATCCTAAAATATTTGGAGAGAATAAATAGAAGCTGTTGCCAGGCTATTGAACCAATCCCTAGCTTCCTCAATAAGGGACATCATGAATAATCTCATATGCAAATCTTCATAAGGTACATCCAAATCCTGAATGAAGGCATTGAAATTCCTTCAATGATCCTCGGCTGTGATTGCATTACTTCCTGTAAACTTGGGTACTAAACCTCTCCAACTGCTATCCATGGGATAAGGGTATAATTGAAACCCTACTAGATCAAATTGTCTAATCATGGTTGTATATTGATAAGGAGGAGGATTAGGTGGTGATATTTTACCAAGTGGGTGCGGCCGTTATCTCACAGCTTAGAAAAGCTACAGTAAGGTGGTAGGCAGTTCTACGATGGATAGCTGTGTTGCTGGAATTTGAGAGCACCAATAGGGTTGATTATTGACAATGGGATGTGTTTTAGATCATATGAATTCAGAGGCTTCTGTAGCACATATGGTATTGCCATTTCTTATGCATCTCCTTATCATCCACAGGCTAATGGACAAGCAAAATATAGCAATAAGATTCTTCTGAAGATTATAAGAAGGATGCTAGGTTAGAACAAGAAGGCTTGGGATTCAAAATTAAGACTGGCTGTATGGGCTGAATCTTTTTCCTGAGAGCTTTATCCTTGAGTAATCATTTTGGTTATCCCCATTGAAACACCAACCAAGTCTTTGAGTCTATCATTTTCTCTCAGCAATTTTTCATTATTTGCTTTGTACATTTCTCTTTCTTTTATCAACAACTAAATTTTTGCTTTATTCAACTTTGCAATATTTACCCCAATATCTGCAGTAGCTATAGGATCAGCTTCTCCAAATTTTAGAGTCATTACATGGCCAAAAGCCTTCTCTGTATCAATTACCATTGATTTCCTATGGGGTGGGTACAAATCCCATATCATCAATGATCCCTCATCAGTATTATACTTGGATCCTGCATATACTTATGTCACCTTTTCCTTGTCAAGCTTGTGTGTAGCATGACTATCCCTCAAGAAACTATCAAAAACCAATGCAGAGTTCAAATCAAGGTCAGGAAATATCATGACACCAGCACTCTCCAACATTTTCCTCCCCACTTCAGGAGTCATATTTTTCATTTCATCATGCACACATTTTCTCAATTGAGCCAGCAATTGTTCCTCATTTCCTGAAGTAACATCATCAACATTCTCTCTAATTTCCTTCCCCTTCTGCTTGTACAAGAATGCCTTGAACTCTGGGGAATGTATAAACTCATCATCAGAGACAAATGATTTGTATTCCATGTGTCTTGCATCAACATCACCACTTTCAATACTTTTTTCTCTAACTGGGTAGACATACTGCTGAGTCCTCATCCTGGATACCTTTTCTAGTCTATCCTGTGGCACATTAGCTCTTGGTGTTTCCTCATCTCCAGAAGACAATAGCTCAATATCCTGTAGCCCCTGGTTATATCTTTCAACTACCATTTCTGCTTCATCTTCATCCAAATTCTTGATCATATCATCAAAAGGATAGGGTACATGTTGATACCCTCCAAAGTTAATCCTTTCTTTGGCTGAATTGATATATCCTTCAGGGTCAAAGTTTCTCTTGGTTGGTCCTCTTTTCATATTATAATGCAACAATCTATCAAGGATTGAATTATATCCCTCTTTAACCAACACAGTGAAATCACCAAAACACAAAGTACTAGGCATAAAATCTTGCTTCCCAAAAGAGCTGAAATGCATCACACTGCAGTAATCCATTTGTCTGACAATTTCCAAATATGCAACCCTATTTGGAACTGTCCTTGGAAAAATGAAAGGAGCATCTTCAAATCCATATATTCTGATTACTGTAGCTCCCTCCAAACAATACCAGTCTCCCTAGTTATGATCAATTGGCCCATTGAAGTCTTTTGGCCGGAGGAATCTTTTGATCTCATCAGTCAATGAATAATTACAAAGATAATGATACAATTTATACAATTTCTTTACAAAATGCTCTTCAAAATGAATGAAACTAGAACCAGCAAACCTATTGTCCCAAATAGCAGTCCACAACTGAATAGGCAATGCTTCACCCTCCTTACCAATTTGAGAAACTCTCATTTCTGGAGGCCATACCCCTAACTCCTATCCAAAATATAACACTAAGTGCATCAACAATGAATAGTTTATGAGATGGACAATAGAAGCTCCACTCTTTATAGCCATCAATCCTGAATCAAGCTCCTTAGAAATATATGAAGCATAGTCAAATGGCCTGGAGTTATGATATTGGATATCTGCTGTGATGATCATTGGCACCATTGACATGAATTCTGGGGCATCCATCCCCAACACCTGACACACTGAAAAATATGTGTACATCATATAAGGTTCAAACAAATCTACATGATAGGGAGGCCCCTCACTATCTTCCAGAGGTTCTGGCTTGTTACCCTGTTTGACCCTATGAATTGGTAACCTCCAACCCTTATAAGTTGTATCCATTCTTGAAAATTCTTTCTACAACTCCTCACAATTGATTTCCTCATTGCAAAACCCTTCCAATTTGAAAACCTCACCTATTGCTTCTCTTGACACATATATTTGTGGTTTTCTAGAAGGATCACATATAGCTTTATGTTTTGGATCGTAATGATCAGCAAGCAGTTTTACCAATTCAGCATTTACGAATACATTAGGGCACACCAATTTCCCTACATTCAATTTCCATGGATTGCAGATTGGCTCAAAACGGTTTCTCCTATGGTAGTGGAAATTGAAAAGCTCATACCCTCTCACAGCAGTCCAAACATCACCAATGAACTTGCATTTATCATCCAGCTTATCAATTTCTACCCTAAGTTGTGCAGACCTTCTAGCTTTAGGCCCCAAGCCAGGCAGTTGATCAATAAGGTCTTGGTTCAACCTCCTTCTGCCTTCATGCCTCAGATAAGTCTTTGTTTATTTTCCTTTGACTAACTACTTCCTCAATTGCTTTCTACCCCTTACCCTTACCCTTTCAATATTGCACATAACGTTTGGCTATTATGCGGTATATGGAGGTGGTTGTAGATTGGAGGTTTGATAGTAAGGATTTGAGTGTGATTGTAAAGGATTGGTGTGAAGCGGCGGTTGAGATTGCGGCAGATTTTGAGGGACTGGATTGGGGTTTGGATTTGATGGGGTAGCGTAGGTAGTATACATTCTTGATGGATGATAGAGATATTGTATGAGGGGATTGCATTGTTCTTGAATGGGAATGTGTGTATGTTGGGGTGGTTGTTGATAAGGTGGGCGA
>VDFB02318281.1:0-14171 GCA_007258455.2 Sequoia sempervirens | reverse complement strand
TAATTATTTGAAACCTTGTTTATATAGGCACTTCATCTAATTTATTGTTATTTAGATCTCAAATGTCAACATTAACCAAAAATTTGAATAAAAAACTTTGATTTTCTGCTCAAACCCTAAAATGGGGCCACACGGTACTCATACGCCACTTGTGGCATATGGGTTCCATCTAGGGGGACTCATATGCCCAAGGTGGCATATGAGTCGCACCCTAGCTTTTCGAGGTGGGCCAATGTTGGTGTGTTAGAGAATTGAATGCTTTATTTGATTTTGTCAGGATTTCAACTAAAATAAGCCTTGAGATCCGAAATAAAGGGTCTTAGGGGCCTATTAATGATGATTTAAAGGGTTATAAATGCAAGGGTAATAAAATAGGTCCAAAGTAAGTGTGAAATTGTACCATCTCCAAGAAGGGAGTACAATTTTCTACACTAAAGTTGCATTCACCATTGGGGCCGAAGTGTAACGTATCTGCGCCTCCTAACCGACCTTTGAACAACTCTTTCCCTCCCAAATTCACCTAAAATGACTATCTCTCATGCTTATTCATTCCTCTACACACTCTTGAACAACTTGAAAATTGAAACGTTTGAACTCACACTTCTTGGCTACTTGTTGCACTATCAACTTTATCCCAACATCACAACATTCTTCACATCTACCATAGAAGCTACAACTTGGTGTCTTGTGAGACTTCCTTCGGCATTGTTGTGGCCACATTGACTTTGCCATAGTTGTAGACTTGCATTCCTCTCTCATTGGCATTGAGTGCCTCTGGTTGAGGGTGGTAGCATTTTTTTACTATTGCATTGTTATTGGATTTGAGTAGTAGAGTGTTTCTTGTAGTGTTTGATATTCTCTCTTTCAAGTACTTTCTTTATCGCACTTCTATTTCTCTATCTATTTGGTTGTCCATGGAGGTGGAAACACCAAAATGGGGGTTTGACTATGGCAAGCCCTGAAACAACCCCAACATTTTTTCCCACTTTGCTGTGTGTAGATACTTCGTTCGTGTGAAGCTTGCGGGAGAAATGGACCTTTCGTGAGTTGAATTCTTACCTTTCTCGTTATTGTCATTTCTCATAGCATCTCTCTTAATATTCTAGTTATTCTATCATTTCTCGTTTTTGTCATCACGTCAAACTTTAGTAGCTAAGCTGTTAGTAGGCTTTTAGTACCTTTGATTATCCTTTTTCACTATATGTCCATATGGATGACAATGCACTTTTGAGACACCAATGCACCGTGTTGTCATCCCTATTGAGCACTGTTGTCCTCTGACAGAGAGTTGACAAAATCGTAGTATGAGTTCTAGAAACCTTCTCACTTAGTCCAAACATAGTTTTCAAGTTAGTAGATTGATAGAAGCACTAAGAGTGCTCTTCATTCTCTATCCTTAGCATCAAACACTTGTCCAACTTGAGGTAGATTAGGTCAACCAAAACTCTCGGCTCTCTGTGACCTAAAGCCACTGAGTGGTCGGTCCCCCTCCTCTATACATGTGATGATAAGATTTTTTAAATCAGCTAATTTTATATTTTAAACAATGCTTAACATTAAAAATCTTTGTGAAACACATTTATTTTTCTCATAAACACATCTACAACCTTTAATAGATCTTTTAGAACTAAAGCTAATTGAGATTATTATTTAGTGCCTAAATTTGATGATCAACCCTACTTGTCAAACAACCTTTTCTATAAGAATTATTATTCATTTAAAAAAGCCCTTCAAATATTAAAAGATATTTTATTTAAAAAATTATACACAAATTAAAAATATACTAAAATAATTTTATATAAGTTTTTAGTATTTCTTCAAAATCACCCCTTTCATATTATACGGTTTTACTCAAATTTTAATTCTTTTTAAGGGTACAGATACATAAATACAACTGTACAGCCATCAAATTTAGGCCTCACGTTATAGATACCAAACTACCAGACAATGTACTGCTTTCGCACATTGTCCTACAACATTTCTTTGAGAAGAGATACTAAAATTCATATACCATACGATCACAATTCAGATTACAAGCTAGCAGGCACACTTTTTGAAATGAGCCCAGAGTACATTCACATTTCCACATTTCTATAAGGCGAAGGTAGTTTGGAGTGCTGAAGAGCAGAGCAGAGTAATATATACTCTATACCACTTTACATTAAGCTATTTCATTTCCGGGAACTCTTCAACTTAATCTATACACCTGTCAAAACAGACCAAATTAGGTTGTGCCGCTACCCCCGACCTGTCAAGAGCATGTAATGGAACAGAGGAGAGTAAATTCCAAGGCGCCGTCTGCAGCCAATTCTCACAAATTGAAGGAGATACAATGCTATAGTAACGGTAGCCATTGGAATTGCTATGCGACTCCGTATACATTGAAATTCTGTGGGCAAAATTAGCAGGGGTATGGATTGGCAATGAGTGTGGCAGAGCCATACGAAAATTGCGAGACAGGAATGCCAATTGCATACCCATTCATCGCTCTGTTATTAGCGGCTCGCTGCCGCGGCGGCCAATTGCAGTCACCACTTGAGCTTCCATTTATTCTCGACTTGGAAGGAAAAGACGGAAACTTCATCTCAGCTTGAGGTCTTGAAATGCGTAGACACGGATCAGTTCTGTCCAGAAATCTGAGGGACAAATCAAGAGTACCTCGAGGTCTGCCATTGGGACTCCTAATTCGGTAGCTAAGAAAATGAACGGAATCCGGCGTTGTGAATCCTTCCAAAATGTCGGAATAGGGCACTCGAGCGCTTCCCACTCTCTTTTTGCCCAGCAGGGTTTTACTGTAAATATGTATGAGCAGAGTAGAGCCCTTTTGCTGGAGGAAGCGCTTGCTGACGTCCATACGGAACTTGTCGTTCCACGTGGGATACCTGCCACCGTGTCGATCTACTCGCGTGGAGTTTCGAGTGGTGGAGTCGCTCCATACCTTTGCATACGTGCGCATCCCCCTTCCGAAGTTTGTTACACTTTTCAGATCGTGAGCTGAGATTATCACAATCTCTAATGCAACCTTATCCATTTGCAACTCTGATCACAAAAAACTAAAAAGTGCCCAACGCAAGGAAAGCTATTGCGGCACGAAATAGCAGACAGGGAAGGCAATTCGTGTTTGGCTCACTGCAAATATGCATATTTATATATAGATGAAACTATGCATTGACAATCGCTCGGCAGAGAATCATCGGTTGACTCCAAGATCGTGGAAGCATGACTGCTTCCGTCGATGGGGTTTGTCGGTAATGAAGTGCCAATTTCCACTTGGTTACGGCGAATGTTCAGGCAAGCTTCTGGGCGTGTTCGTCCCACTGCGTGGGAAAACCGCAAGGCTGAGAGAGTCAATGAAGTCAAGTCTTGTATTCTCAGTCGCCCCACTTTTTCAGGGTTCGATCTAAACGGAACCTGAGTATGTCGCTATCCTACGCCAACAATTCCTGACCACATAGTACGCACTAATGAAATGGACGACTCCGTCCTTGGATTCGGCGACTTTTGAATAGTCGAAGGTACCTCATACAACACGTTTTCCAACGGGTCGTATACTCCAAACTAAAGTTAGGAAAGGCCCCATCACGTTCTAAGAAACAGGGGAAAAAGAAAACGATCATTCAAAAAAGACACTCGTGATTCTTCAATTTGCTGGAAAAAACTGTGAAATATATGCTCGACATACATCAAAATACTTGTTGCCGCACATGAAATCTCAAGAAAAACAGAACGAAAGACTCGAATTTATCTTGTTTTATGTTTCTAATAGCTAGAGAGATTGTATTTGTTTGTTTAAAAAGTCGCGAATATGACGGCAGGAGAGACCCCCTAGCGTTACGTAAGATAACACAATTATTTCCCAAAAAAATAAAAATAAATTGAATTCACTTGTGAAGTTCTCTTCGTCATTAGAATTTTCAAATCAATAAAATCTGACATCGTATAAATTTGTTCATAAATAGCTAAGGACAGCTCCGAAGTGTTTTTTCTTTTTCTTTGTTTTTTTTTGGGTCGGTTGGACTCTTTCATAGGTAAATAATGTTTTTTTTAAATTTATTATTATTATTATTATTAATTATCTTAATTTTAATTATTTCTTTTAAAATTATTTGTGGTGATTTCAAATCATTTTTAATTTTTTAAAGGAGTTTATTTGACAAGGTTCTTATTTACAATTAAAGTTTTAGGTATATGCCATCAAATATGATGCTGCATCAATATGTTACTTGTTGAGGTGTTCAAAAGACCTCCAAAAAAGATAGATGGGTAGTTATCCATTAAGTTATGTTTATTAGTATGTCAATGTGTCATTAAATGATTTGTTGCTTTTTAGATCTAAGGAATACATTTTACTCAATTATGAGAAATCATAATCAACACTAACAATTTTAAAAACAACTATTAGTGCTATACTACTAAAAATATTGGACATTAAATCAACAAATACTATAACAACTATTGAAACATACTTAACTACCAAATCCTCTCCACTATTAATCAATTGTAAAGGAGGAAAATGAGACAAAGATAATAAGAACTTATGTTCAAACCTAACATGTTAATTATAACAAAATTTTCCCATTACAAAGAGGGAAAAAGAAACCATAAAGCATGCATAAAACACATCACTATCAAGTGAAGACATTTTCAATCTATTGCTAACAAAGTGAAAACTCAAACGATACATTTAGGGAGTGGACAAATGCCACAATCTATTAGACACTTAATTTTGTATAAACCAAATTTTTGGCTTTTGTATTGCTATCGTGCCTTCTACATTGCACCTTTCCTTGCCCTTATGGTTTGTTCCTTCCCCTATGTTAAATCTCCATATTGAGTTATCTTTCCTTTTTTTTTTTGGAGGGTTTTATATAAAGCCCAGATATAGGCTGAACCTCTTTGGTTAAGAGTCAAAGACTGAGGGGTATCCATTCCACCAAATTTGTTTGGGACATGATCTCGACCTCATCCCTTATGATGTCGGGACCTTGCACTCAACAAGACTTGACCCAACAATGGAAATTGATAACTATACAGTAGAGTTATATGGAATGAAAAAAAGATGATTCATTAATTTAGAAAAATAAGATTACATGATTCACAGGAGAACTTCTATAGAAAAAAAGATGACCAACAATGGAAATTGATAACTATAGAGTGGAGTTATATGGAATGACAAAAAAGATGATTCAACAATGGAAATTGATAATTGTAGAGTAGAGTTATATGGAATGAAAAAATGATGATTCATTAATTTAGAAAAATAAGATTACATGATTCTCAAGAGAACTGCTATAGAGCCAAAAATTAATCCCTCATAGGTTGTACATGAGGAAGAAACATGTTAAACTTTGTCTTAATGGAAATCAGGGGAACATTTGTAGTAATCCCAAAATACGTCTTTGTGCAGTGTATGCCCTTGGAAAATCTTCTGGAGAGTTTGTATTAAAATTGTACTCTTACGAGAAGAAATGACATCATATTAGAGGCCATTGGTACATATTATTTAAACATAATACATGTATAACCTTTAACATTGGGCTAAAAAGCCCCTTACTGTCATATTCCAGAGATATAGAATTTCATATTAACTTGCTCAGTGGCTATTTGGAACAAGGAGAAGGAAATGGATATGTACTTTCACATTTTATCCTGTACAAAAATCTAAAATTGACAATAGGGGCATATATTAGATGACTGATTCAAATAAAAACCATACAAGTATAAATAGAGTAGGAAAGTATGCTTGCTCTCAAGGGAAGAATGCATAAAGAGTCAAATATTTACTCTGGGCCATTGTTCTAGAGGAAAGAAATAACATCACAATGACAATCCATCCTATTCCTAGATACAATGATTGCCACTAGCTGGAAGACAAGAAACTTGACTATCCATTTTGCTGAAACTACCCCTTGTAATTCATGAATCAGTTCAGGAGCCAAAAGTAGGTAATTCCCTTTCCCTGCTAGTGATCCTGATATGTGCACCTTTAATCATTTCCAACCTAATCAGATAAATAGATTCCCATCTACCCTTAACTAAATGGAAGTTTCTTAGACAAGTCAAAGAAATTAGCTTAACTCTACCCTCAAAACTGTACAAGTAATGATTCTTTCAACAAGATTCATCAAAACCACAATTTTGTCAGGATTGCAAAAGGAAATCACAATTTAGCTTCACAATGTGCCACTCCCACAGGTCTTCAACAACTATCAAGGATAATGGTGGCCCTCACATAAAGTTTTAACTCTTGGTATTATCAAGGAAGCTAAATCAAATAACGTTGATATAATCTATCACAAACAATTTAACAATTTGTTGAAGTCACCTTTTATACTCTGGTGCTTGCTCTTGCTCTTGCTACCTTGCAACAACTATTTGAGCTTTAAACCATTTCCATAATTTGCTAGAGGTGTGATACCTAAAAAGGGAGTATTACATATAATGGTTAATCATCTAGAGGCCTTCTCACAAGTCAAAGTCAATTATGCTAAAACCCTTTGGTGTCTACTGAGATTCTGGTTATTTTTTCAATAGTAGACTAACACACCTGCCCCATCAATGCAAGTAGAAATTTTCAACCCCTAATGAAATACTATTCAAAATCATAATTTATAAAATACAATCGACGTAACTATTGCACCTTCTTTCGATGCAAGTACTAGATTATAATTGTGGAAGACTTGTTGTAGGTTGTTGTCAAATTACTTAAATAGTGCTCCTATATTTATGAATTATGAGGTACCGATATTTCGTTATGTAACACTAATAGCATAATATTATGTATGCTCTATCCTCTATGGCTTTTGTCACTTAGCCATTTTGCTATATATGGGGTGTACAATCTTCTATTGGTTGTTTAGGTGAGGTGTTACTCAATCACTGGTGAAAGAGCGAGTTGGTGGGCACCAATGTGGGCCCACATCTTGAAGGAGTTAGTTGTAGTTTGCCAAGAAGTTGAGGTTCACACTTATGTTGGCCCGACATTGTTTGGTGGGAACATATTTGTATGGTAGTGGAAGGTGGGTTACATATTCTATTATGATAAAGTGACATAGCTAAGAGCTGCAACTTCACCTAGTGCTTTTTGACCTGAGTCGATCTTTAGTGATCGAGGCGGGCCGTCAAATCTACAAGGAGTTGCACGGGCCTAGTGGTGGTAAAAAGGCCACGGTGGTAGATTTGAATACTAATTTGGTAAGTTCCCTACCCCATTCAATCACATTTATTTCTGTCTTCTAAGAATTATTTAAAGGGTCATGTGCCAATTTCCCATTGAGAAGAGGAGGAATTTCAAATTGCTTTCATCATTTGACCTTGACTGTGTATGTGCAACGATATAAAGCGAACTAGATAGGAAAGTCGGTAGCATGTGAATAACCCTTATTGGTTAGAGGTGGAAGATTTGGTGGGCCCATGTTGTCTATTTAGTAGGTATGCTGGGGACATAAGGGAGGTGCATATTAATGTAAGTAAGAACGTGGGGAGTTCATTCATTGGAAACATTGAAATGACTACAAAATTTGAGTAGTTTTGTTAGCCGTGTTAAAGCCTCACCCGTTTATCTTTTAGAGATCTATAACAGAAGCTCAAAGATTTTATGCTTGGGCTAATTGAGAAATGAATTATTAAAGCACCCACAAAGTATTTAAATAAAACGTGCCATGTACAAGGGTTTATCCTACCAAGGGATGGTGCGATGACAAGTTGCGTAGGTTGTTGACAAGTTGCATAGATAGTTGAAGGGTTTAATGGTGCCCACACAACCTGGTAAGGAGATTGAGATCGGCTATGGCTGTCATTTTTCTAGCTTTCCTTTAGTAAAGATCTATCTTAACCTCCTTTCCAATTTGGCACTTAATTCAAGATTGTATAGGAAATGCAGATGCAAGCTCCATGAAAGAATGTGGAGAAGATTGAGTGGGCAAATATGAAGGTTTAAAGTTGAGGCTAATGTTCGGATTTTGGCTTGAAAGGTTCTACATTATAAATTGATGGTTGGGGATGGATTAAAATATTTAGTGATTCAACCCATTAAGTGCTCTATTTGTCAGCAGTTTGAAAGTTTAAAACATATTTTTTGGGATTGTTCTATGTCAAAAAAAATATGGAATGTTATTTTTAAGTATTTTCCAATCATATTTGATCATGTCTTGAGTTGGAAAGAGGCTATTTTAGATATTGGTCTACATAGTAATATTGTGGTCAATTCTATTAAATAATTTGTTTTGCTTAATGTATAGAAAGAAAGATGCTTGATAGTGTTTTCAAATCAGTCCATTCAGAAGACACAAATTCTTAAGTTTTACTCTAATGTTTTGTTTCAAAGTGTCTTTCTTTGTTTTCAACTACAAGGGGTCTCTAAGAAACAAGTCAAGATCAAAAACTATTTGGACATGGTTAAACTTCATATCCTCTAGAACCATAAGGAAGAGATGTTTTGTTCCAAGCAACTTCAAAGGTTGTTTTAATTCAGATTGTAATCTCCAAATGTGTAGGGTCCTTGTGATCCTTGGACTGGTTGCTTTTTTATTGTTGTCATGTTAAAGTTCTATTTTTAGTTGTTGATTAGACAACTGGGTTCTTTTATTGGACTAGTTGCTTTTGTTGTTGTTGACATGTAATGATCCAACTCATTGATGTCTTGTATTGTTGTTTGAAAATTGTTTATGGTTGTATTCTTGACAATCTTTTGGTTGTCCTTTTCAGTGTATTCCTTCTTTTGCATTAATTCAATGCAAAAAAACTTGGTAAGGAGATTTGAGACTTTTATCAATTACCTTGGCGTGGACTTGTAGGGGCAAATAAGAATTTGTGGGGTTGTGGCGTGCATAGATATTGATGGGGATCAAATGAAAATCAATGAAGTCCATGTTGTGTTTAGAATTAAAGAAGAACCAAGTTCTTTATGTTTGGGCTACTATTCTAGCATTAAATTATAGCCAAAAATTAATGGGAATTATATGCTATAGAATTTCCTTGCATGTACAATTGAAATTTTTTCTCTTATTCTTTTGTATAGTTTCTAATCCAATAAAGATTTTCTTGTGTAACAATGTAATCAAATTTGATTAGGCACACAAATTGTTAAAGTGAATTATATATGTATAAAGTGTTGCAATAAAATGAAATAAACATATCTTGTAATGTTTAGGACTGCAATAGGTGTCAATATTTTAGGAGTTTTAGCAATAATTAAACCTAATGTTATAAAGACATGTTTTAATGATTTTTTATATAGGGGCATCTTAAGTGTCATCTATGGGATCAAATGAGGTATGTCAACGTCTAATATGTTTAAAGATATGTTTTTGTTGAGTCTGGGAAGGTGTAGTCTTGCAAATAATCTTTCATGATGTGAATGTCTCCTTGTACTACAATTGAGATCTTTCAAGGGATTTTGTGATAGATCTTTGGAGTTACTTTTGTTGAATTGTTGTATTTTTAAATATTTATCATTGTGGTGATTGTAAACTATTTCAAAGTATTTGGAATATTTTTTCAAAATTACACATGAAATGAATTTGAGTATGAATGGATTGTTAAAAGAAAATATACTCATGTAATGTATCTTTGCATCTTTGATTTGGAGATGTGTGCATTTCTTATTCCTACTTGCAAATTCACCCCTCCCCCTCTCTCTCACTCTCTCCCTCAATTGTTGTCTCTATTTCTCAATGAATAGGAAATGGTCTACAAGGGCTAAATGGTCAACTTCTCATTTAAATCATCTTCCTTTGTTCTTCCTTGTAGTTTAGTGTTGATTTGGTCTCACACATTTGTATATTAGGATAATAAATTTGTATTTGATATTTGATAAAACTCTAGACACTTATACTTGTGTGTATTCTAAATTGCACATATAAAGTAGGTAAAGCTTAAGAAAATAATCTAAAGTGATGCATACCAATTTGAATTTATTTTTTTGATTGTGCAACCTATTTTTAAAGGGGGGGAAAGTTACTTCAAAGGAAATTCCTTTGAGAGCTAACTTTACTCTCTTTACACCAAGATAAACCAACAACTTAGATTTTCCTAAATCTTCCTTAGCTATCCTTTTTATATAGAGTCTATAATTAAATGCTAAATTAAAAATTTCAATATAAATGCCCAATTACAATAGATTGGAGAAAATATCTCTTTACAAAAGCGAAATTACAAGTTTACTCCTACAAATACTAAAACTACTAATCACGAGGAACCTATAGTTCTTTTCTCAAAGACTTTACCTTGGACACTAGTATGTCATATAGATTCCCTTGCATCATGTTGTCATCTAGTCTAGACACACAATGAAAGATACTACTAGGCTAACGATAAGTTCATGAATACACATAATGCAAAAAGATGATCTCAATGTATGGATAAGTTTAGGAATAACAAAAATGCTAACAACATTAACTATCTAGATACTCAATAAAAATAAATTAGAAAGCAAAATAAGATGGGTGGAAAAGATATCACTAGGAAGTATTTCCCTTCCCACAAAAAACCTATTATTTTGTTGAAAAAGGGATCTTAAGTCTAACATGGCTAGATCACTAAAATCAATCCTTTTCCAATGAACATTAGGATTCAAATTGGCAAAGGTGTGAGATTGACTTACAACCTAAAAGGTGAGTCAATCAGCCTTGGATTTGATTCTTTAATGACTTAGAAATTGATGTAAATTAATGTGGATCTATTGAATTGATTTAACTATAGGGACTAATCTGAAAATGTAACCTTTTATATTAGAAAAACTGGAAAACCAAATTCTAAGAGTAGATCTTGGGAGGGAAAAGTAATGAGCACCTGGTATATGAATTTGAGCTTGATTTTGTTAGTATCGGGCATAAGAACATCCTAGCCTAGCTTCCACTTTCCTCATACAACATGTTTTCCAACAGGTCATTTACTCCAAACTAAAAAAGTAATGTGAATCAGTTCTAGGAAAGGCCCCATCACATTCTAAGAAACAAGAGAAAAAGAAAATGATCATTCCTCAAATAAAACATTAGTGATTCTTCAATTTGTTGGAAAAAACTATGAATTAAATGCTCGACATACACAAGATACTTGTTTCTATACATGAAATCTCAAGAAAAACATAACCAAACACTCAAATTTATCTTCTTTTTTGTTTCAAATAGCTAGAGAGATTGTATTTGTTTGTTTAAAAAGTCGCAAATGTGACAGCAGGAGAGAGCCCCTAGCGTTACATAAGAGAACACAATTATTTCCAAAAAAAAAGTTAGAAGTCACTTGTGAAGCTCTCCTCATCATTAGTTTTTTTTTTTTAAAATTGGAATTTGTTTCCTAAATATATTAATCATCATAAAAAATTGGTTACAATATGAATGTGCTCAGAGTGGTCACATAGAAAGTATATTAGCCATCCAGGCACCAAAATGAAAAAAACATAGAAAAGTATATAGTTCGTAGGATCACATGATCCATAGTTTAAACATTAAAACATACATAGGTAGATATACAAGATTACTTTTCAATTTTCTTCCCCTTTTCCCACATTCCTACTCAACTTGTAGGAATCAATTCTAGGAAAGTAGCTAATGGAGGGGAAATGTGTTCCCAACTGCTCATGTCAAAGTTCTAATGAGTAGCCTCCATGTGTCTCATAGCCTCATCTCTCTTAAACTCATATTGGTGTTGTTTGATTTACTGATTTTGAAATTCTATGTATTCATTCTTGAATTTGTTGGGCACCTCTCTTAGATCTTGAGGCCAATTGTCTAAAACTTTAATGTCATCTTTGAATAAGGGAGTAGCCCCCTCATCCAACACCTTCATGAATTTTTCTGTAGGAAACTTCAAGGTCATTGTCACTTGTTCCACAATTATCAATAGAGTGAGTCTACTTGACTCAATAAGGAGCCTCTGCCTACCTTGGTACAAGTGCTCATTCCTTTATTCCATTGAAACCAAAGAACTTCAATGGACAAAACTAACCAGAAAAAATTAGCTTTGCTTTTCAGACCATTGGCATACCAACACAAAATTCCAAACCAAGAGATGTTCAATCTATTGTCCCACCCCCACAACTTTCCCATAAATATAGACCAAATAGCCTAAGCATACAGATAATAAAAGAAAATATGTTTTGTACTCTCGACCTCATTGCACACACTACAAACAACATTAAGTTATGTTTTATTACTATGCCAATGTGTCATTAAATGATTTGTTTCTTTTTAGATCTAAGGAATGCATTTTACTCAATTATGAGAAACCATATGTAGTGTAGAAAAATGTATCCCTCTACATTTTCACACTTGTTTGGGCCCTCCCTACTAAAATTGGGCTTCTTTATGCCTTATTTTGGTCCTATTTTGCATCCTCAAGCTTTATTTAATGAATCTTTTTTAGGATAATCTCGACATATATCTAATGAGCAATTATAATTTAATGTTTTTGAATTTTATGGCCCATATTTAGTGATCTGGGACTCATACACCACCTTGGGCATATGGGTTCCACCTAAGTTTCGGGGCCTGAACTTGAATTTGGCATAAAACTTAACATTTCTTGAAATTTGTGTCTCAACCTTAACCTACTGGGACTCATACGCCCCCTAGCATATGAGTCCCGCTTAGCTTGGACTTATTTTGAATTCAAATTCTTGGTAGGACTTTACTCTTTAGATCTGATGTCGGCTTGTAGAGTTGTAATTTCGAGAAATTTGGCATAAAAAAGTATAAATACAAGGTTATTTAACATAACTTCTCCTAACAAGCAACCTAGAAATTTTCATGAGCAAGTGTGATCTAAGTGTTCAAGCATTCTAGTAATTCAATAGTTCACAAGAACATTCAAGAGTTGATTATCAAGCATTTTGGAGCTATCTTCAAGATTCAAGCATCATGTCAAAGTCATTATGCAAGCATTTGTGATGTAGGTTCTTATGATTCAAGCAATCATTCAAGTCAAGATCCATAACATGCAATCAAAAGTCAAGATCTACATTCATGCTAGCAATTTCATACAAGATTGCAACCTTTGTTACAAGGGTTTGGTAGTTGCAAAATAGCATATTTGTTCATTCATCATTCTTTGATTATATTTGATTTCATTTCAAGGTTTGATTACCAAAATGGGGTTTGACCAAGGAAAACCCCTATCTATTAACAAAATAACATTTTTACCATTGAAGATCAAGATTGGAGAAAGTTGTCAAAGTTGCAAAGTTGTCAAATTTGTCACCTTTCTTGCAAGATTACAAAAAGTCACCTACAAGTCAAAATTCAGAGTTTTAGACTTAGAGATCGAAAAGGAGAGAAGCTATAGGAGAACACTAGAGGGTATCTGAATTTTAGATCAACCCTAATACTGAGACTAAATCGCCACTTGTGGCATATGAGTCCCAGTATACCAGTTTTTACTTTTTCTTTAGATACCAGTTTAACAACTTTGCAAATTCTGGTTTCGGCTCGAAACCCTAAATTGGGACTAAATCACCCCTACTAGCATATGAGTTCCAGTGTACTTCAAAAGAAATCATTTCGGGATTGCAGACCTCGTGTCAAGAATCTTTAGCTTTCTAGGTGCACCTCTGTTCATTCACAATTTGCTATTATGATTTGAGTTCATTTTCTAGGTCATATTGTTAGGTTTTGCATGTTACTTTCACTTCTTGTCTTTCCAAGCCTTTGCTTAGTGGTGAACCCCCCTTTGTCTTTAATCACATCTTAGGAAACCTTATAGTAGATCCCCTTCTCTTAATTGCACCATTAAATTGAGATCTCCAAGGTTTTTTTGAATGAACTAAGGTGAAATAGGTCCCCTTACTTGTGTTCCATCTCTTAAATGGTGGAGCACCTTATTTCCTCTATTTCATTTTGGTGAATTTATTTTATAAGAACCAACTTTTGAATGTCATGAACATCTAGTTTGTAGCTCTCCTAAAAACTCTCCTACTAGGGAAGATATCATGGTGGAAGAAAATGATAAGATCGGGAATATATAACAACAAGCTTGGGATGGATGACATGCCTTAAGTTGGCCTCGCATGTGACATACTACCTTTTTCATGATGTAGCTTATAGGAAACATATGACTTGGCATAGGGCTTTCCACATAAGCTCTCACGTCTTCTTCTTCTACTTTAAAGAAATTTCTCATAGTAATAGTGTCAGCAACCCCTTTAAAGTGAGGGCATACATCGACACTCACATTTC